>JAVQJG010136161.1:0-37104 GCA_036024015.1 Craterocephalus amniculus | reverse complement strand
AAAAAAAAAAAAAAAAATCTAATTGAAATTTTTCTAAACAATATTGCGATTTGGTTTGTGATTTAATCATTTGAAGTACAATTTCAGTTCAGTGTTCATGGGGAAATTGTCTATGACATGATTTAGGAGATTACCACAAGAGATGACATCAACATATGACCTTTTTTGTAGGGGTGCACCGAATATTAGGTCACCGAATAGATTCAGCTGAATACTGGAAAAAAAGCTACATTCAGCCATCGGTGGAGTGAGTTAAAAGCAAGGCCGAATAGTGGCTGTGACGCAATGATGCAATCAAACAACATGCAGTGACGAGGTGACCAGGCCCCAGGCAAATGTCGGCAGTATGGCAATTTTTCAAAGTGCCGGAGAGCGAGCAAAGATTTGCAGAATATTTTAAAATGCATGTGAATATACTCAATAAATACTAACTTTGATTGAAAAATGTCTACAAATTATTCTAGGCTATTTATGGAATATTCAATAAAAAAACAATTGTGAAAAACAGTTTTTGAAAAAAAAAAAAAAAGAATAAAAAAAATTGTGGAAAACCTGAACCACATTTAATATTCAGTATTAGGCCAAGCATTTAAATTATTTTAGTTAATCGGATTCGGACGCAAAATTTCATTTCGGTGACAACCTACTTTTTTAAAATATTCTAACGCAAAGTTGAGATATGAACAGTAGGGGTGTGACGATTAATTGATATATCGATTTTATATTACTATGATTCAACAGATTGATATGTGTTTGGCAATTTTGTAGTAAAATCGATATTTACCCATCTATTATTGTATATAAAAAGTAATTGTATCCATTCGAATCGATATTGAGAAATACTTTAGATCGAAGCACGGAAGATTTTATTTTAGATTTCGGCTGCACGGTGGTGTGGTGGTTAGCACCGCTGCCTCACAGCAAGGAGGCAGACCCTGCCACTGTAAACAATGAAAATATAACTTTCACGCATACAGTTGTACAGGTGAGGGAAGGCAACATCAGCAAAATATTTCCGTCGAAGAAAATCTCAATTTTCAAAAAATTAATTCCTCATTAATAGCAAATTCGATTTATCGATAAAATCGATTTATTGCCAAGCCGTAGATGATAGATATACTGAATCGATTTCAAGTCACGGAATCGTTTTGGATTGTATTGTTCTAAATGAACTATTCTAATCGTATCGTAACCACAAACCGTGATATGAATCGAATTGTCGTTAAAATGAATCGTTACACCCCTAATGAACAGCTACACTTACTTCATGCAAAATGCAAGCTGTAACCAACACTGAAGCCTGGTTATTTCAGGTTACATTTCCAATAGAACAGGTTCATACTAGTAAATGGCCCACCACACCATGTCATTTCTCTCTACGTGCTTTCTGTGTTTCACATAAAGGAGTTCAACCCTGATGTGCACACAGAGTTCCAGCTCAGCTTGGCCCAATTGGGCCATGTTGCCGTGATTCTGGAGCAGATTCAGCCAAAGCCTCTCCACATTGGCCTCCTTCTCCATCTTCAGTGCTTAAACTATGTTGCATACTAGAGAATTTCAATACATTGTAGCTTCACTTGAATATTTGAGCTTAACAGCTTTGTTTCACTCCTATTTTTCTATTCCTATACCAGCCTGGCTTTACTGATCGTTAATATGGTTGTAGCATAATTGTGTGATGTAAATGCTTTCTTCTACTGTTTCCAAGCATTTAACACCTCCCACTGGCACACCCACAGGACGTTTTACTGAAAAGAAGTCACAGAAACCTTAAGACATTTATCGCAGAGTTAGTGGAGTACGTTTAGTGGTGTAGATATATGACTTCACTTTTTTAAGTGGTAAAGTGGAAAAACACAGCAAGCCTGTTAAAAGCTGCTCTTAGCATGAAACCTCAAAGTTACCTTCCCACAGTGGAAAAAAACCTAAAAATCTCTAATTTTGACCAAGCATAGATGTAGATTCCCCAAAACAGATGACAATCTTTTCTGGAGAATTCTGCAAACACACTTTTAACACTGAAGGCGAATATGTGCGGAGACTTTAAAAGTGTGACATGGGTTGTATCCTCTCACCACGGTGGATATATGTGGATGATATCTCTGGGGGAAGCAATCAGCTGGGCTGCTGTGTCTCTGTTGAATAACACCAACAAACGAGTTCTCTCCTTGGGGACGGCGTTGCTGTGCTGGTGGCCGTCTCCGGGGGGCTGATGGTGCTCACAGTGCGCCAGTTGCAAGCTGCTTTCCTCATGGACCTCCAGCACCTCCAGCACCAGCACCCCAGGCCTGTCCACTGTAGAGCAAAACAACAACACAGATGTTGAGTCTGCTGAGTGGCATGCATCTGCTTGCGTTTCTGTGTACTGAGTTAACTCATGCTGTTCTGGATTGTTGCTCTCTGTGGGAGCCATTATTCTTCATGAGACCAATTCATTTATTAGGACACAAAAAGACTGCATATCTGTAAAGCTGTGGAGGTTAGAAAACTTAGAATATCTAAATGGGTGACAATGCAAATGTTTGAAAATTCACCCTAATACTGAGTGTGCTTTCAACCGGAATCATGAGAGGCTACACAGCTAATAAAACAAAGGAAACTGTGATGATGCTCTGCAGATATAAATCAATCTGAAAGTAGAGCGCAATTCAGCTGCATGTAAAATTGGTGTAAAAACTTGACAGCATCAAGTTTGGAAAATTACAACATGAGAGGGCAAAATCAATGCAATTCATTGTCTGTTTATATTGGTGGCCAGAGGGTAGATTTTAATGTGATAATAGTAAATCATACCAAGAATATTGCTAAGAGGGCCAGTTTTAACATGCATTTGTCCAAACATGACTTTCAAGTACTTCTTTTCTGTTTTGTGCATTCAGGTCCCACGTTGCAAAACCCTATGAACAGTTACATATTCAAGTCCCTTTCTTGGGCATTAATGATAAATTGCAGGCCACAAAATATGTCAAGAATCAATTTAAAGCTTCTTACATGTGCATACTCCAGCATGCTGAAAGAAAATAAGCAGGTGCCTCATTACGGCATGACCTCGTCAGGCAACACTGTTATAGTTAAGAAGCTATTATTTATTTTATTACATCCTATATAACAGATAGCTGTGACTTCAACTGTGTTAAACAGACGAAGAGTCCTTGACACACGGAAATATGTCAATCAAGTGTTGACAAGATTTAAAAATGAGGTCAGGTCAGAATAATCCTCCACACTTAAACTCAATTTAACCCTTTTTGTTAATCAAACCAACAACTGCCCACAAACTGAGCTGAGTTCGGTGGGCGTTTCCTTTTTCCTTCATCAACTGTCATCTTTTAAGTATGCTTATGTCCTAAAGCGAGGAGATGCTTAACCAGAGAGCATAAGTGGTTTAGTACACCGCGGAAAGGAAAAAGGAAAAAGAAAAAGAAAAAAAACAACAACAAGGCAAGCAGTCTAGTTCCTGTCACCTATATTGTGAGTTCACAGTTCACCAACAGCAATCAACTGCAGCCAGCACTGCTTCACCGCGGCCCCTCCATACAATCACGTTTTGTTACAGAAAACAAACAAAAAACCCACGCCTGCTTAAGACACAAGGTTCATCCCACACTGACTAACGTTCATTTTAAACCAGAGATATATGTGATCATGATCCTGATGTGATCTGAAATGTGCAGCTTTGTGTGACGCAGATCACCTGGTGTGGTTGTTGCTGCTGAGGTGACAGAGACGGACTCGTGCCTCCAGAAACTGATAGCTGACCTCTGCCTGCATTGAAGTCGACTCAGCCTCTCTGCCAGACCTCCACTGTGGAACAAACACACACACACACACACACACACACACACACACACACAGAGGGAGATGATGTTATGTGATGAACTTACAGAGTACATAAGACCTAACAAACACTGGTGCAGAACTGTGTCAAAGAAAAAGAACAAGATTTTCTGATGCAGAGAAAAGGCTGTTTGAGACTGCATGCAGCCATCTGTCAGATTTGGTGGGCTTAAATGACATTTAGCACCCACATTATGACACCTGGTGTCCCTTTCATCATCACTTCTGGAGTGGAAACATTGCAAAGTTTGATTGTCACGTGGAGGAAAGCTATATGTCTTGTGTTTCTATGTTGACTTAGCTTGTTATCAATATGAAACAATCCACTGTAACATTGACATTTTATGAGATACACCTGATTAATGCAACAGTTGTGAAAAATGTTTTCCTACATGAAAAGTGTGGACTTTTTAACTGTTTTTTTAAATCTATTCAGAAGTTGCTTTTTGCAATTGTTGGAGTTTTTGCATTAAGCTAAAATAACTTCAGTGTAGTGCAGATAACTACTTGGTACATGTCTAATAAAGCTTTAAATCAAACCTCTGAAACTTTCGTTTCTTTCTGGCGGAGTCTTCTGGGGTCTTGGGCTGCTTGTCAATCAGTTTTTGCGGGGTCTGAAGCATTGCTTGGGCAGACCTCACCCAGTCACTCACTGACCTTTTGCTGCCCTCACCAGTTTGGACAGGAAAGATCTCAGAGTCCAGTTTGCTTGAGGTTGCCGTGCTTCCAACATACTCTCCATCGGATACATGACCTGAGATCTCAAACTCTTTTACCTCAAAGAAGAGTAAAAATTATTATTTATACACAGTGGGGGGAAAATTGCCTGTTGATGAAATTAGTCTTTATTAAATCAACAAAATGGAGTGCTAAACTTTTATAATGTGATTTTATACACCTAAAATGACTCATTAATTAGGCATAATTAAATTAAAATCAACTAACTCAATAACACTGTGGGCGGATATGGTACACTGACTGTGTCTGACTGATTAATCTACGAGGTATGGAAACAAAACAAACTTTTTTGCTGTATCACCGCTCGCTTCACCTGAGGGAATCTGTTCACATGGAAAAATCCACAAGAAACCTGAGTTCCTGTCATGTGCAGACAAGATCAGCATACCAAGCCCTGTCAGCCAATCTGCTCTCTTATTTGAATCAACTTGACCCTGCTAGGCAGCGTGCCAGCAGACGTCACACTCTAACCAGCTACAGAGAAAAAGGAACACTATGTTCCTGGCTTGAACTCAAAAATGTTTTCACCCAGCACTGAAAGCATTGTAAGTACACCGCTCTATGCAGGCTGACCCATTCTCAAGTTTTCCACAACAAACAGTAGTAAAACCGTGTTTATAGTCTCTCCTTTTGCTCTGATGAGCAAAGGTCGTTGACCCCTTCAAGCACTTATGTTACAGGAGTCAGATGGAGCAACGCGCTGCATCTGGGAAGCGGCCATCCTCTCTGGCCTTGAAATGCAAAGTTATGTTCATGGCTCCGCCCGTCCACTTTCACCAGCTAGTACAATAACACAGAAATCTGGCAGACGAACAGCGATTGAGTCAGCCACACATTTATCAGGAGTAATAAACTTTGCCTTGTAATAGGATCTTCCCCTTCTGAAGCCTGCTAGATCCGGTTTGATTTACAATTGCCAATGTGTAAGCACCCTTTCCGAGTGTGGAATGAAAAGCCCACCAAGGCTCCACATTCTCCTGACATTATTAAGTCAGTATTTACTGAACACTTAATAAAGTGATACACTGGAATATAATAATAAAGAGCTTTGGCTAATAACTTAGCATGCTTAATAGACCTCATCTAAATGACAAAATATAACCCTCTAAAAACAACTACCTGCAGAAATTAAATAATCTTATTAAAAATATAAATGAATATTATAAATATATAAAGTTAGGAACTATAAGACTTCATCTTTTCACAAGCTTTGACCACAAGCCCAATTTTTAAGACATCTTCTGACCACAGAAAGCTGATCACAGCAAATTAAATTGTGACAAAAGGAAGTAGCTGGGTCTGCCGGAGTGATGTTGATCTGTTGACATACTTCCTCTAAATACAGACTCCAAACAAGTTACTGGTTAGTTGCATTCAATGAGAGATAAGACTATGTAGAATGTAGTTCCAAAAGTGCCAAGGAGGGCTTTAATGAAATGCAACCCAATACATAAATTCAGCAATAATTCTTTAATTTGGCCATGTCTGGCTGATAAATTATGGGTATGTACTTTAAAGTCTAAATGCTGTGTGTGGGCTTGAACCTGTGCAAAGCACCTTCACCACTCCTTGCACATTCTCTCCATGCCAGCCCAACCTTTAACAAACACTGCTGGTGAATGATTTCTGAGAAGGAAGGTCCGTCCAGATCTCAGAGTAGAAACAAGAGGTTGAAAAAAGGACTACTTTAGATTTCAACAGGAATAGCTGTAAATTAATAATAGAAGTGCATCCAAGCGCAGATAAAGTACTCAGCAACATTATTATTATCAGCTTTTTCTTTTTCTCATAAAAACTACCCATAACTTATGGATTACATAGTAGAAAATCTAAGAAAACAAAAATGCACAAAGTAGTAACTCACTGAAATGAAAGAAAAAAAAAGAATCTGCACATCTGTAAACCAGAAGAGCCAATGCGTCATTAAAATGTTGTTCTAAAAAGATGTTATGTAGTGTCTTGTGTGTACATGTAGTACATGTTGCAGAGGGTAAAAATCACACTCCTTGAGTCTTTACAACAGAGAAAATTCAGTTTCATGCATTTCAAACTCTGAGCATGAACCTAACATCTGCGATAGACAGGTTAGATACCAGCTTTACGCTTTACTTCAAGCAGACTTTTACTGCCTCCTCAGGTTGTGAAGTTTGATAGAACATAGCCTGATTCTAGAAAGTGCTTTTTGCAATGCCTCAGCCCCTTTTAGGATTTCAATGCAAGGCTGCTATGCACTCCACCTAGTGGTTTATAGATAACCATCTCCACAATCACTGTTGCTGAGCTGAATATCAGCTCACCGGTTTCAGTGGAGCTTGCAGTATGTACAGAATACATCCAACACCATAACCAAGTTGCAGGAATAGCGGACACTAACATCTGTACAGAATATGGAGTAGAAATCACAAGGTCACGATGGTCAACACCCCCCAAGGTGGTGGAAATCAAGAGAGCTTAAGTTCTGCGGGACTTCCAGATGCAGACTAACAAAAGGATAATGTCAACCGGACTATGAACGAGGGGAATATCAGAAAAAAAACAGTACTGCCCATTGTGATCGGATGATACCTGGAGAAACATCAGACATCTTCATCCCGAAGACGACAGTCCTAGGAACAGCTATGGTACTGTGCAGGACCTTCTAGGTGGAGGACCCAAAATCTAGATGAACAGCCACCCACCCTACTCAGGGGAGAATAAAATGTAAACTGGAAGACCTTCAAATCCCATGAGCCAATAAGTAATTTATTCACATACAAAACAGATGTTTAACTATGTAATTTGACAGTTCGAAGAGGTCTGGACATCAAGGTTACGAGGTCTTGCAGTTTTAGTGCTGGAATTTGGACCCATTCTTGCCTGATAAAGATTTCCAGCTGCCCAAGAGTTAATGGTCATCCTCAGTGTATTTTTCTGTAACTGATGCACCAAATGCTCTCTATACTATAGGTGAAAGTTCTGGCATGCAGGCAGGCCAGTTCAGAACCCAAACGCTTTTCGTGTGAAGCCATACTGGTGTAATAGCTCCACTATGTGGTTTAGTACTGTTCTGATTAAATACATAAGGCCTTATTTGAAATAAACATCGTTGTAGGAGCAGATGTTCCTCTAAAACCTTTATATACTTTTCAGCAATCAGTTTCTTCCAAAACCTGCAAGCTGCCCACACCGCACGTCACTCCAGTAAGGTTCTTCGACTTCGTCCCTCACGCACAGAGATGTCTCCGATTTCTTTTGATGATTTTATACACTGTAGATGACGGGAGTTGCAAAGATTTGAAATTTGACTTTTAAGAACATTGTTTTTAAAGTTTCCCACAATATTTTTACACACTCACAGATTGGGGAGTCTCTGCCCATCTTTACTCAGCCTCTCATGGACATCCTCTTTTATAGCTTAACATTTTACAGATCAATTAAACTTAATTACTTGCTAGATTTTGTCTCAGTTGAATCTTTTTTAGCTTTGTATTTGCCACCATACACAGTATTCTTTGTCCTGTAGCAAGCATCACATTTGATACTTGTTCATTTTGTGCATAATTGCCAAATTTCTCAGTTTAAGCATCTGTTATGTGATATATGTTATGTTGTGAATAAAATATTATTGGGATTTGAAGGTTTTTTAGTCTTATTTGGAATAAGATATAGATTTCTCTTGCGCTCGTCCTGCATGTACAGCCCTGTAAGTTTGTACTTTCTGATAAATACTTGGTTTTCACCAAACTCGTAGCCATATTGTATCATATTGATGTTGAGATATCTGGCATTAATATCGAGATGGTCAATATTGCACATAAATGTATTAATGAACATAAGTACACATGTACATGTATGTGTAACAGAGTTACCCTAGCAGCTAAATTGCATGTGATTGTCCTTTCATCTCTGTGGGTATACCACAACATACAAAAATCAATCTGTTTAAAACTTGTCCTTGTCAAAATGTGACGACAATGATGATGAACAGGGCTGTCTAAATGCAAGCCAACAGTGAAACTGAACCACGAATAAGCCCCTAAATATGATCACATTTCTTTTTGTTTGTTGGGGGAGGTTTATTACCTTGTTTAAAGAAAATCATATTCTACATAAAGTACTCAAACACTAAACAACAATTCAAAGTTTCCAGTAAATATCTTGTATATTTTGTTGATGTGGGTGATACAACAGAGATCAAATCTGGATATAGATTAAGGTTATAGCTCCATCTAGTGACATTTCATACTAATGACAGCCTCATTTAACCACAACTTAAGCGAACAGTGTGTTTTTGTGTAAAAACCTACTAGATGCATGAATACAAATAAATGTTACTCTGCTAATAAATGTTTTTTGTGTTAACGCAACTCACTTACAATTGCAGCTTTTAGAGGAACACCTTTGGGTTTTTCATCAGCAGAGTCTGAGTCACACTCTGAGATTTGCTGCCCACTGTCCTTTTCGACATCCTTTTCAGACTCGGACAGATCACTGTCTGTGTCTATGACAGGAAGGTCATCTAAACAAGAAAACAAAGGGGGAGAAAATTATATAACCCATATATTACAGCGTACAAAACCAAACACTGATAGTTAACATTAATTAACATCACAGGTAAATCAAAGTAGTTTTAAACATAAATTAAGAAAGTTATTTTACAAAGTTAATTGAATAAATTCTGACTTCCTGATTCATTTTTGTTTCCATTTGTTATGTTTGGTTAGTTTTGTTTTCTTGTATATCATGGGTTTTAATTGAGGAAAATTTATTAAGTGAAGGTTATTGTTTTTATTTGTGAGGGTTTTTTTGGTGCTTTTGTTTTTATCCAGAGTATGTTGTTGTCTTGGACCCAGGAAGAATAGCCATTGGTCCTAAAATACAGTGATAACTCATGGGTATCCTATTAAATAAACAAACAGATAATTTGCCATCTTTTAACAAAAGCTCATTGTGCAAGTCAACTGCTTAACCAAAGCAACACTACACGGTGTGTGAACTAGCTCTGACTTAAATGAGGAATTGAATAGCTTTGAGCAATGAAATTATTCTCTCTTATATGTAAATAAAACGATGTATCTAGACTGTATGCAGCTGGACTCGGAGTTTTCTACAGTATTATTGCTTGTTGCAATACATAGTATTTACATATGACAAAGAAATGTCAACATGTAGGAATTCTATCAAAAGATAATAGTTTATAAAAGGTTAGTAGTTAAATAAGGACTAAAATATGTTCAAATGTTCCTTTTTTAGTAGGCCCGTGTTTTTAGTAATTGTGAATAGAAATGTTCCCTCAAACCAACAAAGTATAACCTATCTTGTCTTATTCATCCCTAAAATAATAGTTTAGTTGAATATTTGGACCTGGGAAGGAACATTTATACTCACTTTGTTAGTTTTTAGTTGAGCAATTAAAAATCATTTAGTTATGTGTTTAAAAAAAGCAAAGCTTTGGGAAAAAAACAAAAAATAAATTAACAATAAAAAGCCTCACAATTGTAGAAATAAAGCCAGACACATGGAGCCAAATAGTATATTATTTTTACCTCTATCAGCGGTGAGCATGTTAAGTGCGCTAGTGTATGATTGAATGGGAGCTGTGGGTTTCCCCGCTCTCTGAAGATGCCATTGCTGTTGTGAAACATTTTTGGATTGATGTTCTTCCTGGTTGTCAGACTGTTCACCATCACTGGAACTCCACACAATATTTACTGGGTCATTGTTACAGCAAGGAGTACTGCTCTGCTCTGAAAACCAAAGACAGAAAAGGAAGGAAATATGCCAGAATCCAACAAAAATGGTTAGTCTCAGCACTTTTAAAAATCTTATAATAATAAATTTAATAATCTGATAATTATTCTAACATAAGCTAGACCTGAAGATTTGATCATATCTTTTACCAGCCTTTAATATTTAACAGAAACATTAAAAGAATAGATGGATGGATGACTTTAATGTTCATTTAATTACTAGAAATACACTACTAAACGCTAGTTTACATACAGCATTTTTAAATTATGATTTCTCATTCAGAGAAAAAACAGAAAATGCCAAAAGTAATAGATGATACCTCGAAATATCCACAAATTACCTAAAGCAGGTGACTGAGTCAGCTTCCTAATGACGGATAGCTTCTTCCCAGATGACTGCAGGGTCTACAACAAAAACCAATCCCATCAGAACCAAAATTTTATTAATCAGAGGTAACGAGATCATTAAATGAAAATCCATCACTTGACTGAACCTTGATCATAGGAGCGTCCAAAAAACTGTCCCCACATTTCTCCCAGCACCTGGCTGACGAAATAGATGAAAGTGATGAGGCCTCCCTCCTTTCTTTCTGGTGACTATTTTGAACATCATCAGGAAAAAAGACACACTTTATGTCCTTGGAGTATCTTTTACGCTGAGAAAGGTTAACAAAAGAAAATTAGTTGGAGAAGTCAGCTAAACACAACGTTATCTTCATTATTAAATTTATTCACTTTTTACCTAGAATTGATTATTAGTGCTCAGCTGCAGTGTTAGGAATGTATTCTGTATTATTAACAAATAAAATTAAAACATATCTACTTGTCCAGTACGAGACAAGCAGGCAGACTCCGCTCTGGGGGGGCGGGTAAATTTGGCTAACGTGGGTCGCTAAAGCCAACTAGCTGATGCGGTTAGCTTTAGCTGACTAGCAATCCAGCTAGCTGCGTCCTTACCTTTCTGGAAGACATAGAAAAACTGTTGAAGTTATGATCACTACTGTAGCATAAGCTCGTGCTTCCCAATTGTCATGTAAGAAAACCCTGTTCTTTAACCCATTTTGTAAACTTTGCCGGTGTTTGCCGTCCTGTGGTTTGCAGGGAAGCTAAAAGGAGGTGGAGATATAAAGAAAAAAACTTGTCGCGTTTACTGTTACTAAACAAGGGGGTGTTTGATTTATGACCAGCGTGTCTGTGGCGGGCGGGTATTTAATCCAACGTGTTACAGGACGAAAATTGAAATCCTGTTTGTTTCCTACTCCCAATCTTCTTGCTTTTAAAATTGAGAAGTTGTCATTCCAATACATTTAGCTACTCAGCTGGTAAAAATGTACTTTATCGGTTTGAAACTGAACTTGAACTTTCTCACTTCCTGTCAGATGTCCTGAGATTTACTTTTTATATGAACTGAAAATATAAAAACATAAAATAAAAATCATTTAAATGCAGCAAATCATTTAGATAATGCCACCATGACTGCTTGGAGTTGCATGAAAAACCTCCCATGGACTCAAAATGTAGTTTTATTACACCAAATTCACCCAATTGCAACATATTTTTTTTCCAGATAGCAGATTAAAAGCAGATACAAAAGCTCACTTAACATGTCTGGTTTTTTTTTTATTAAATATGTAAAAAGCAGGTCAAGTTATTCACAAATAAAATGCAAACATGCAACACAATTTTTTGGGGAATGCATAATGGAGTGGGACAAGAAAAAAAACTCTTACCATTCATTAATTATTCAACAGTACATGTTTACATTCCTTTTTCATTTACACAATAATATATAACTAAAGCCTTGTGGTGTACTGCCCAGTTCAATATTAGTAAATGCAATATTAAGAAAGGGTATACAATGTACTTACTGGAATATAGTGAGGCAATTACTGAGTGAACTGACTCATCTCCCTAAGACCTGTGGTTTAAAACATAAAAAGCGCTTCAAGAATAAAACAAATAGGTACAAAACTTAACAGACCACGAGTTCCAGCAAAAGTTGAAAAATTAAAATGCTGCTTGTCAGAAGACTAGACTAGTCCACAATAATTCTTCTTCCTTCCCTATACTTTATGGCAAATAAACCTCTACCACTAAGCCAAGTAGTATGGTGCAAGTAACACATTGATCAATATACTGATTTTCTATTATCTTGTATTCGTGAGGACCGCTGTCAACTAGTCAAAAGATGGCGTTTTACTACATTTCATTAAAAATTTGTAGACTGTATTGTCAAATTCAAAAGGATGTGTATATTTCTGCACTATTTCTAAGGCTTATAACAATAATAAATGTGATGAGGATCTGTGGACAGATTGTCCAACACAGAGTCAATGTCAGTGCAACATATGGAAGGAGGTTAAATAAGAGCTACTATGAGCCCTTTCAGGGCTTTTGCTTATTGCATTCTTGTGATTACTATTGATATGCAACAATAACAAAATAAAATAAAAAAATAATTTAAAAAAAGGACAAAAGCTTGAAGATTAATATTTGCGCTGACAGGTAACAAGATACCCATCTGGATTTCAGCATTTCACCACGTCTACTGTAGGATTTGAGTTGACTTTCCAGCTACACAGTCCTTGGAAATTTCATGATGGTCTGAGCTGAGTGGTGGTCATCACCACAAACCTGCGACAGCAGTTCACCAAAAGTCACAAAAAAAACATTGAACAGTGAGCAGAGGGATACAAAAATAATAAAAATATCAATAATAATAACAGCCTGTGATGGTACTTCTATTCAGGAGGTTGCTTCATGTGCTCAGTCTTAGAGAGAATAAAAAAAAAGTTGAAAATTAAACCATGAAGAAAAAAGGAAACTCCTTCCAAAGTTCTCACAGATTAAAAAGAGGGGTGTAACTGCGGCGAGGGATGATGGCAGTCAGTATTCATCCTGTTCCTCCTGCTGATCATCTGGTGCCTCCTCGTGGGCTTGCTGGTCCACTTCCTGTCCGTCACCCTCAGCCAGTTCAGCTCGATCCTAAAGATTTTCCAACACTTACTATAGTCTGAGGATAGTATGTGATTACACAAAGACTAAATTCTTACCACCAACCTCACAATAAATCCCACAAATTTCTGAACCAGCAACAATTCCAACAAGAAACTGGAGTCAAAGGCTGACCTGTTCATCCGAGGCATAAAGAACCTCCATTAGCCGCTCGACGAACGGGGCATTTTCTTCACCCTGCTCCTGGCACAGCAGCTCCACCTCTCGCAGCTTGCTGAAGTAGTAGTCCCGCTCCTTCTCTACACCTTCCAGTGCCAACTTCAATGTGTTCACCTGAAAAGAAGAGCAGGGAACCACCGGCATCAACACGCAGAGCGATTTGAACTTTGGCTGCAGTCAGACTGCGTCACAAGACCAGTTGGACAACAGGTGGTGGAGAAGCATAGCTCGGATAGAAGAAAAGCAAGACAAAGTCACGCTTGACCAATGAGTAGACTTTGTAGTTTATAGATTGGAGATTTAGAAAAAAAAAAGAAAAACTTCTCAGAAAAAACATTTATCTATTTATTCTATTGTGAAACTATCCCTAATGTGTCTATTGCTGCTCCACAAAGGTTAAAATCATTATACAATTTCACAGCTTGTTGGCAACGTTTCCTGGCTGGTGATGTCGCTGCATAAACAAACTCCGGCCGACTTTGTAAAGTCCTTCGCTTGGATCTTATGTGTTCTGCTCTAGCTAGAAATACCGGCTGTCCCTCCTTAAACATGTTGGACCTCAGAGTGGAATAAATACAATACATAAGATCCACTGAATGATGCAATTTGTGCATTTTTAAATCTAACTAGAAACGTAGTATACCTAACAGACCTGTATTTGCTTTTCTTTTCAGTCAAGCTATATTGAATTGCAGTGGATATTTACACCGCTTTAATGCAATTAAAGGCTACAAAAGAAACCGAAAAATATTTGAATGAAAGTAGGTTTCTTATGCATCTTGCATAACCAACATGTGCTTCCTGCTTTACAATGACTGTGTTTACATGTCATCAATGTTCGGGTTAAGGTCAGTATTCAGGTTTTTTAAAAAGGTTCAGAACTCCCCGTTTACATGCGTGAGCAGACAGAATTATTCCTGTATACATGATGGTTGTCATCAACTGGAATATCCCGACTAAGGCTGGGCGATATGGCCTCAAATCAATATGCCGATATATATTGAGCAGTTCATCTCAATAACAATAAATGGACGATAACAGCACTATGGTGCACAATTTCTATTTGCCGACGATGTAATATCATATCTCTGTTCTGTACATGCTGGGAATCAAGAGTTTTTATAAAATATTTCACATGAATTAATTTGACTGTGCAGCCCCACTGCATTTTCATTTTCTTAAAATTTCAAATTCATCGATATGGGCAGAAATGATATCAGTCATCATTGTAAATCACAGTAAATTTTCCATATGTCGCCCACCCCTAATCCCGACCCAAACCACGCTGCACGGAAAACGTCATGTGCCGTTAATTTGTGCCATTTTCCAATTCTTCCGGTATCCATGGCAACAACAGAGGCTAGAAAATAAACCATCAGGGACTGATAAGAGTTGCTTTTGCTTGGGCTTCGGTTTTATGGAAATGGAGATGAAGTTGTATCGTACTCATCCATGCTTCCCGTCACTCTTTGGATGTAAGTGCCAGGTGGAGATGAGCGCCTACTGGAACATGGTTTTAACGGAAAATGTTTCTTTGCCATTAAAAAGACCAGAGTCCTCACGGATCGAACATGCACAGAAAGCAATTTTTTTTATAGTCCTTTCAATGGAAATATTTCGACATGCGTTTACATGACCAGATATTTGGGTTGGAAAAGGAGTAACCCAGGAGTAATATTCAGACTTTTAAAAACTATAATATTGGCATATTTGTTGTTTACATGGCCGTGCACAACCGGGTTACTGCTTATATTCCGGTTATGAAAGGGTCATTGGTTGCATGTAAACGCAGAAGAGGAAAATTTGGAGCGTGCCTGAACCATCTAGGATAATTTGAGTCCATCTGAATGTAAACATGCAAGAGGGATTTGACCCATACAGATGAATCATGATGTCTGGTCCAGTTTTTTATTTTAATTTACTTGTCTTGTCATAGCAAGCAGAATGGCGATCCATCTTTTTTAAGAGCTTTGATTTTGTTTACATGCTGACTGAGTTTCCTCTAAGCATCTTAAAATTTTTGGGGTTGTGAAACTTCTTGATTTATTAAAAACAGTCAAAATTGTTGCTTTTGGATTAGTGATTGGCATTCCTGATGCATTCCTTAAAGCTTTAATGTCTTCACTATTGTGAAAAAGAAACCAACCTAGTTCACTCATGTCACATGGGCAATGCTAAAAATTTTTATTCATCATTTGATCGGGACCAGAATAGATCACTGGTTCTGCTAATTTAGCCGGTCTGCACTGAATTGTTTTAGACCAGCTCTCTCTGTATGTGGAACAGACACTCAACCTCATATTTGAGCTAAATCCAGAAATAGGGTGGAGAGGTAATCATGTTCTTGCAAGGGCAATTAAAGCAGTTTATCACAAATGGTCCTAAAAAGGAGGCATGTTGAGAAGCATTTTATAAAAAGAAAGAAAACACACCTGCTCAGTAAGATGCGTGACCTGTGCTTCCAGTTCTTTCTCTCCTTTGGCAGGAGTTGACACGGGGATCTTTTTGGCCGACGAGGGTCTTGATGTTGGCGTTGAAGACTTGGGAGTAACAGAACTTGCCCTTGAGGCTCCTGCAACAAAAGAAAGGTTTATTTTATTCTAAATTAGCTGAATAACATTTAAATATCATAGTTTCAGGATGTAAACCGTCACGTTAACACTAATTGTTTGGCCACTTGCATTAAAATTAAAACAAAAAGAAATCAGAAAAATCAACATATTTAACTGGCAAACTTACCTGCGGTTGGGGAGCTGGCTGCATGGTGAGACTTTTTTGGCAGGTTGAAGATTTGCTCACCGGGGTCAGGTGGAGGAATGGCATCCTGACCTTGTCTGGCTTCAACAGGATCATACTCTTTACCATCATAATTGGCATCAAAGAATTTCTTAAACCATTGAATGAAATCAAGATTGTCTTGAAATCTGCCTTTAACCAGTTTCTCCACAGGAATAATCTAAACAAAAAGGGGAAAAAACATAAGCCACGACAAGCATGCATTAGTTCAGACTAAAATGACATAAAGAAGACCCACCTTGTCCACATTCATCCTTTTGAAAGACGCCTGCAACAGTTTGAAATTGTGAATGTACTCGTGCTCCAATTTAGCTTGAAACTTGACTTTCTTGAGACTGATGCAGGCTGGGAAGAGCAGATCCATGAACTGGCAGTAGGCAGCTCCTGATGAAACAATGAGGTGATACATAATAAGTATCTGAATCTGGCTATAGTCTAATATTCATAATGCATGCTTTAAAATGACAAAAAACAAAGTTTTTCCAGATCAACACCACTCATCAACTTCCATATAAATACATTTATGGACATTCTTTGCATGGCAAATATTAACTGAGGCCAAGTTACACATTCATCCATTTTCAAAAGAGGACAACGGCTCAATCCAAGCTAAATCCCACGTAAACCTAACAAGGGAGCAGTTAAGATGTGATCAAACAATTAGCATACATCTGAGGAAGACGAGGGCTGTATTTGTGTGTGTGTGCGCTTGTGTAAAAAACAAGTGATTGAAATTGGATTACTTGGTCACAGCAGGAGAACACGCCAGGCGAAGAGTTTATTTATAGACAACTCTGCCCAGGAGAGGTGAGCATGTTTCCACAGGTCACTTTAACTGCCAGTTTACACAGAATTTTTTTTTGCAATGCTTCACAGGCAGAAACAATATCTAATGGAAGCTTCCCATTTAAAAGCAGATGCAGCAGGAGATTAAGAGCATTTTTTCTTCTTCTTTTCTTAAAAGGGTCATCTGGTCTTACCTGAGGAGAGCTGCTCCACTTTCGTATAGTTTAGACAGAGAATATCGTTAACCCAGGCTGTTATGTCATGCCTGCTCATAGTCTCCTGGGTTATTGAGGTAGAATATACGTTGACCGCCATCCCCCAGCTGTAACAGAAAAATGACAACATTCAATAACCGAAACAATGCAGCTACAGTAAATGTCCCATTTCCTACTGTTTGAAGGCAGTTTCTAGACAGCAGCCTACAACTGGAATAAATAAAGATTTCTAAAAATAGTAACAATTCACTAAAGAAAAAATTGTATCCATCCAATGTAATTAGTAACAGTGTCTTGCCAGATTTGCAAAGAAGTCTGTACAAAAATAAAAAGCCATCCCTGCAGTACGTAAGTAGTACTGACCACCGAGTCACCAGGCTCCACTTATTACACTAAAATTCCTCAACTTCTTCTGGAGCATAAACAAGAGTGAAAAAACAACGCATTACTCTATAAACAGCACCAAAAATCTTTTTAGAAACACAAGTTTTAACTCAGAATTAGGCATCTATCAAAATCAACATTTCACAGCATGATCATTACCGCTAAATCATCATCACAGAAATAATCTTAATAAACTAAATCAGATTTAAATACATCCACACCACATAAATACAGCCAAATGGTAAATGAATAAACAAAGCATCTCAATTTGTTAGCAGTTGTCATATTTAAAGATCTTTATCTTTGTTAGTGAAAGACCAAACAAACAAGTTTATCCACTTTTGATTCAGGGAAAGATATTTCAAACCTTGTTTCCACTGCAGTTAGTTTTTTTCTGTTTAACTTCATGTGGTAAATAGAAATTGCTGATATTAGTTGAAGACATAAAGCTTCATCATTAAGTGGTTGCAAAGTGGTAGAAAATGGGGCTTCAGCACACCTCCCCCCATTCTGCAAGCCTCCATACTGAAAGCATATATTAAGAAACTCAAACTTTGCACCTTACGCTACAGATTAGGCAGTAGCGCACAATGTCCACAAAAAGTTTCTTATGGAATGCACTCTGTGCTACTTTGTGCTTTACAAATAAAATTGGAATTGAACTGAACTAGATCCCCATCAAATGTTTCTAATTGAACAAGTCAACTTGCAAACTAAAGAGCAGCTTCATTCAAAGTGTGCCCAACACATTTACAAAGAGATAGGTGACGAATCAAAACAATCCCAGGTCCTCTGATGAAGAGATGGGATACCACTCTTACAATAAGGCCGGGTTGGCATAAGCCCATTTCGACAAACAAGTAACATTTTGCATTTATTTACAGTCTGATTGCTATCAAAATTAAAAAGGAAAAGATATACCCTATTGCTCTAAGAGTTTTTCTTTTTAACTGTCACACATCACCATGCTTTAGCTTTCTGTTGGCATTGGGGGTTTTCTATTTAAATGCAAACATAGGAATAAGATTAGTTTATTTAAATAAGTTAAACACCCAATCTGTAACTATTCAAACATTATGGTACTGTAAAATCTGCAAAATGAGGTAGAGGTTAGTGTTCATCATACACACAAAGTGTGCAGTTTTTCATGATCCCTCTGCAAACAAACCATTTCAGGCACCAGCGGGGTAGCTGCATTAACACACCCCTCTGATCGGGTTATAGTTGCCCATTCAACATAAATCATGTTTTTAATGATCACCAACGTCCACTAGCCTACACCTTGACATAAGGTAGCAGCCCCGTGGTGTTTAAATTGGGTTTTTACAGCTCTGTCGGAGCGGAGCCCTGACTGACTGATCCTCTGGGAGGGAAGGAAGAAAAACTGGGCCAACCCATCTCATGTCAACAAAGCGGATGTATGTGGTGCTGTTAGCATGCTTTGTTAGCCTGGCAGGGGTAGCAGCCTGCACCCGGGCTGGGCTGATGCCTGAATTTTGCCGGGGGGAATCGGGTTTGTGCAGCAGGTCTTGCGTGTTTCACACACTCAAACATAACCAGGTACCCATTCATATTCAGAGGGGAATGATCAGTAACCGCAGTCACGATTTGGGAATGTTCTAGCAGCAGCAGCCTCCGTCTCTGTATTCCTGTCATTTGACAAGCTGGTCCGTATCGACCCACCCCTCATACATGTCTCTATGCAACTGCGCACCTACACATTTAATACTTTATTACTGCTCCCAGCAGAAATGCAGTCTTGCAAAGCGGGAGATGGTTGTAAGAGGCGATTTACGCCAGTGTCGGATCTGCTGAGCTAACGTGACATGACACTGGAAGACAGCGGGGGGGGGGGAATAGCGGATCGCTGCAAAGCAGCGCACGTCCAAGAAAGAGAAGGCCAGAAAACATGTTTCTGTTTGCAGTAGTGTGTGCCATATGATCTTTTTCTCTAGTATATAAAATGCGGCATTACACCAGTTTACCTGTAGGCGCGCTCTCCCCGCACTGTATTTTTCCTGTAAGGAATGATGTTGGTTCCGTTGTCCGGGACGAAGTCGTTGTTATTCTCTCCATTTGGGGAAAGGGCTTGGGTGGGACCGGGCATTTGGGTCTCTAAAATGTAGAACAGGTACTCTGTTCTCTGTCTGACCGGGAAAAAAAGACAGCAGGTACGATGCAAATGGTAACAAACTGCCGCACCTTCGGGGCTCTTTGCCTCCGTCTGCTTATTCCTCACAAATCTCTACCCTGATGACGTCGCTGCACCCTGTGCCACGTGACTTATGAGGTTGGCTAGCAGTTCCCTGTGGTGGGCTATTTCAGTGCACCAATTTACATTGATCCTTCCACTTGACCGATAAAAAAAGCAAAATCACAATTCAGATATATGATTAAAACGATAAATCTCAGATTAAAATGGATATTCAAATCCGAATGTTTTTTCTCTTAACGAAATAATTGAGAATGATTGTAATGAAAATGCAGCCAACCCCGAGTCACCCTCAAATCCTTGTGTGATAATATTTTATTAGTTGAGCTAAAACGTACATGGATAGCAATAAAAACACGTGCTGATGGAAATCAAGACCAGACATGGTGTGTGTCACAGAATACAGTCGATTACTAACCATGACTCAATAAAGCATGAATAATAAGTATGAGTCTTTCTGCCTATAATTTAATTTTCACCAGTCAAACAAAGCTCGTTCAGGTTAGATCAGGTGATCAACTAGACTGTTGCATAATATCCCACTTCTCAACCTTCTGATACTTCTCTGTGGCTTTCTAAGTTTGTTTTAAATTGGTGCTGCTTGACCTTTTTCAGCTACGATCTCCAAGAAAAATGTAGCAGCTGGTCGCAAACCCTCTCCCTCGTCAAAGAGTCATACATGCAAACTTGGACGCTCACAAACCGCCCAAATTTGTTTTCCAACACCGAATATAACACTTGGACAGGTAATTCAGTAAATGAACCGACCCAGTCTGAAATAGGAAACGTTTTTTTATATACATTTAATCCTTTCTCCACAACCATCTGGCAACTCCCAAGTAGGGATGGGCATTCAACGAAATTGTCTTAATCGATTATCAGGAGAATAAACAATCAATCATTAATGTTTCTATTTCAAAAGTCAATATTTATAGCCTACATTTAAATGAAGTGAAAGCAGAAAAAACTACTGTGTTCTTATTTAGATTTTTATTACAAGATTAACACTATTGTGGTAGTTAAATGAGATCCATTCAATGGTTATACCAGTAAATGTGCTTGCATACAACTTCAGCAACAGTCTAAAGTTGCATTCGATTAAAAGATACTGTAATTTCATTAAAATCTCAATCAATTAAAATCATGTGTCGATTAATTATGCCCATCCCTACTCCCAGTTGAGAATAATCACTCTATAAAGTCTGTCTGAATCTTATTTTAATATCCAAACAGCTTTTCGCCATTTGTTTAAATGTTGTCACAGTATGGCCCAAAAGAATTCATCCAGTGCATCTTCCTTTACATAATTAATATACACCACAGACTGAGTGCTATTAGAAGTCATGCATGCCAATATGACTGCAGTAGCTTCAGATGTATTAATGGGCAGTATTACATGCTTGAATAATGGTGTTTGAAACCTTCTCCACACCTCTTTCTTCTCATTATTCAGGTAAAGGGTGATATTTCATTGACACCAGTGTAATAAATGAATTGGTCCTCTAATTTACATGTGAAATCCATTAAATACAGACTAGTAATAGTTAGTTTAGCCCACATTCAGAAAATTTCCAAGTCTTAAAATATAGCTAACACAACAAATATCAGTTTACAGTAAATACCCCTAGATCTATAGTAGCAGCAGCAAATATTTACAAATAACATCCTACTTAAACGATTGACAAATGATTTAGCCATAATGTAAAAAGAAAACAGCAAAATATTAACCATGTTCAGTTCAATACTATAGTACTATTTGCATAGTTTTAAAAAGTGAATGACACACCTCAGTACTACTTTTGGGCCGCTTTGGTCAATCCTTGGCAAGTACCAACTGGGGCGAAGAAAGTTGTCAGAGTTAAAAGGTAAACTTTATCAAAAGGACGCAAGTCGTCTGGCTCATTTCATTTTCACAAACAGACAATTAAAAAATATGTCACTGTGTGTAAATGATCGAACATATCTGTCTGACAAATATTATATGGTTAGTAATCAACAACAGAAGCTACTTTATGGACCAGCATGTCAGTTTTTTGCAAGCATGATGGAGAATGCTTCTCAAAAGAAAAAAAGTCACAGGTCCACAACAGCTGTGAACTACTAACCAAAAACAGCACAGTTATGATGTTTTTAATGCAGGAATTTTATACAGGAAGCATGTCCAGCCATTCTTACAGCTTCCACCATTACTCATGTGGCTTGGGCATAAAAGGCACGGCCTTTGTACAGCTTGCTTCGACTGCCTTGACTTCTTTCTTGGCATTTTCTTTGTTGTCTGTTGCTTGCTTAACTAAAAGCCTCTGTAGATTCTGGGATCAATACAACAATCCATTACACCACTGCCAGTCTAAAGGTCAATTCATAATTTAGTCTGGACACATTGAAACTTTTTCATAAGTCTCTTAATTTCTCAGTTAAGCATCTCAAAACACTAACTATAAACAGATATTTTCTTTAAGATTTTTTTCTGTCACTTATCATTATCAAAGCTTATCATTATGGCCCTGAAGCATCTTTAAGAAAATTTAATAAAACATGGCAAATTAAAATCAAACTCTCCATTGCATACTGACTGTTGACTGTGTATTAGACAATGATGTGATAGGTTGTCATTTAGTTTTATAACATCTTTATAAAGGAGTTTGAAAGTGCATAATTCTGGGTGAACTCTTGGTCAGAAGTTCTTGCTCATACTTGAAACTCTACTGCCCCACTCAGGCCAGAGTTGAGGCAACATTTGGCCTAAAACTTCAGTCCATCTACACCAGGGGTGTCCAGCTCCGGTCCTCGAGGGCCACAAACCTGCAGGTTTTTCACGTATCCCAGCTCCATCACGCCTGACTCATATTATTTAATCATTGTGCAGAACTTCATTTGCTGCTGGATCCATTTAATTTGAGTCAGGTGTGATGAAGCAGGGATACATGGAAAACCTGCAGGACAGCAGCCCTCGAGGACCGACTTGACACCCCTGATCCACACAGTATACCTTTCGATCCTTTGCATCTAATCTCATGTTAAGATAAGTGGAAATAAGACAAACAAACAGAAAACAGAAACACTTTTGTCATTTTGTGATTTAAGTTTACTGCAAGGTTTCTGCTGAAGCTTGAATCTTCTCACTAAAAAAAAAAAAAAAAAAAAAAAACACCCTCTCACTACAGAATACTCTGCAGTATTTTTCATTTTGCATCCAAACGTCTCTTCTTTTTCAGAACTTGAAGTTGCATTTCTAAAACTCTAAGTATCAGCGTATGACAGCCAAATCGCACCCTCAGCTTTGACTGATAATTTGTCTCAATAATGAAAAAAGTGCATTTTTCCTTTTTAAAATAACAGAAATAAATCAAGGCAGTATGCAATATTCATCTTTAGCTGTGGGAGACGAGATTGTTCAGAATATAAATCATAGCAAACCCATTTCATCTACTGGGTCAAAAAGTCATCTCTACAAAAATTCCTGCAGTGCCAAACACAATGCAGAGCCAAGAACTGATCTCATCAAATAACCAAACAAAATAATTATCTCCACTGACAACCAAAAGCCATGCTATATTTCTGATACAGTTATGCTAAAGCCCTTTCAGACTGGTAAGTGACAGCTGTAGTCACAACATGAGTGCAGAGATCTGCTTTACTCCTGGCAGCACAAAGCAAATGTCCAACATAGATATGTCAGCATGAAAACCAGTAACTCTGTGACTGTTCATCTGGGGAGCAACCACATCTCCTCATATTGTGTCACAGCTAGGTGGAAGGCAATATTATCTCCAGGCTGCCACTAGAATGAATTTAACACTTCCCAATCTGAAGAGCCTTAAGTGTCATCATATAGAGTTGCAGCATGCATTGCCTTTTAAAATAAAACCTCAAGCCTGAGGATTAAATAAATTAACGATTAAATAAAGTATAAGAGTACCATGCGTCCTTTTAGCTTATTACTCTTTACATCAAATGTTATGGTTGTCCTCTGCAGCAATGGACAAAAAAAAAAGAACATTAAAAAAGAACAAAAAGACATAAGTGCAGTTACATTTTCAATAAAAGAGCAAATGTTTTGGGGCTTTGCAAAATCATTATAAAATGGAAACATGAAAAAAGGTACACGTTTTGTGTCTGTCATTATGTTAACTTGCCTTAAAATAAGAAAAGACAGTGGTAAAACATTATTACCTATGTACCTATACTGTTCAGAGCCAGTTGAGTAAAGCTAAAATAAAATTAAAGTCCAGGGGGCAAACAAATCATTTACTATAAAGAATTATTAGATGGGAAAACAAGAATGAAAACAAATATTTTAAATGCACAACCTATCCTGAGGGTAACAAAAGTTAAAGCAAAATGCTGAAGTAGAGACTTTTCATAGACTCAAAATTTTTTCAATTATGTTAAATAGGATTCACAAACCACTCCTTGATGCTGTATATCTAACATGTATTGCTCCTTGTCATGAATTACTGAAGTGGACTATTGGCCCAAAGCTGGCAGCGGAAATGTTTAGCATTTCTTTCTATGCTACAGTACATAGGGTGGTGTAACACATGTTACTATACAGCTAGAAGACAGTGCTGTCCTGTGACCATTAAAGCTGTATGTTAGCCTGCAGTGAATCATAAGCTGATTTCTCATTTCACCATGCTTTCTCGTGCAGTGTTCGTGGAGGTTGCAGCTCCACCCTGCACATTAAAATTAATAGCAAGGAAGTCTCAGTTACCCAGATTGGACAGTTTTTGATGTGCAGGTAATGGATTCAATTCAATTTGCAAAATATTAGCAAAATTAAGTAAGAGACGAAAGGGAGCAGTGGCCTGCCAAGTCTCTAAAGCCAAAGCTTTACAACAGCATGTACAGTGAGGAGAAGTTTTCAATTGCCATTTTTGACATGACAGTTCTGCGCTTAAGACAAAGACCAGCTTAGTCAGCGGTCCCCTCCTTTTCTCGTATCGGTCCCAGCGGTGCACACCACTGCTCTAACAAGCGTCTAGCTGTCGTTTTCGAAAAGAGAAAAGCACGAGACACTATTGTGAATTAATACGATTTGAACGCAAATGTGTAACGGATTTGCTAGCTACAAGCAGTCTTGTGAATGAAGCTAACTCCGCTTCGTGTTAGAAACAGTGATTGGCGAGAAAGCCATTACACAATAAAACAATGCAAAAGCAAGAATAAGAATCCTTTACCAAAGCAGTGTCTAGTTAGAAAAATAATGGTGCACTTTGTTCAGCTACCCGCCAAGTTACGGTATGTTAATTTTGCCCTAACATTCTGCCAGTGACAGTCAACATATGCCGTGATCCTGCGCAACATCACTATACAACCAGCAACAACCGCGTTACTACGCTCCTGTGTCTGCATTCACTTATCACTTAGATTGTTTCATTAAAGAAAAGAAAAAAACATTCAAATTCTTCCCCAAAACTAATCTGACTTACCAGTGAACTCCGATCCTCAGGTTACAAGGTGTTAAAAAGCTGTTTTCCGGCTGAGTCACCCCACCCTCAAACGCCCATTCTTGGAAGACGATGAACAGCAAACTCACACCTGATTGGACAAACGCTCATCGGTGTTGCTGCTAATTGGATACTGAGTGACATGTGTCACGGAATTGTCCTATCGCGTCTTGATGCGTTGATCAGTCACAATATCATACAGCTTTCTGTGTTAAGGCTCCCTATCACTTTCGCTCCAGGAAAAAAAGAATAAATAAATACATTAATTAATACTAATATATACCCAAGGTTTGACTAACGTCAAACCCATTTGAAAGGACATAAAAAGAATGAGCAAAATAAAAATAAAACTGGTTATTTATTCTAGCAAAAGTTGCAAAGGTCTACATAAGGACTAGATTCAGCCTTCTCCTAATATTGTAAAATAAAAGCATACCCGTTCACAAGAAGTTAGGGATATTGCTATTGCTATTTAAAGAGTGCATGTCCTATTTGGTCAGAATTTGAATTAAATAAGTAAAAATTCCCATATTTATCCTTATTATTGATTGATTGATTGATTGATGGATCAAAATGACTGTTTTCTTCCATTATATTATGTGTAGATCTCAGGTTAAATTTACTGTAATTTCCGTTTTGCAGGAGGATTAGGGAAAATAACATTTTCATCTTCAGTCAATCCTACAGCTGCATTCCTTCTGGTTAACACCAGGGAGCAGTGATTTACTTGATAACAGACCAAACTCACCTTAGTGCAAAATTCCTCACTGTTGAGCTGTTATTTGAAAATTATTTGATAAAGGACAAAACAAATGCAAAATGCCTTCTAAAAAATGTAGCCTGTTAACAGAGGCTTGTTACTGTTGCTGTGAATGTAGGTTAAAAGAAAATACTGTTTCAATAGGCTTTATTAAAGCCTTGAAATGTTCATTAATAATGATAAAGCTATAATGATAAAGCCTAAATTCCAATAACTGATATTTTTATTATTGCCTAAGTTAAAAACAAAAATCTTTTTAATATGCACATGACTCCAAATTTCAGTGCCAGATGGCTGATTTTATGTTACTAGAGACTGAGGATCTCAGTGATGAATTTTATAGACAATAGGTTGAGGGCAGTCAACAGTGCATTTATGACAGATAATAAACGTGCACTTCCAGAAAGAGCCAATTGAAGTGTGTCTTTTTGGAATAGAAAAAGAAAGAGAAAGAAGTTCATTGGCAAAAATTGTGATGTTGTGTCAACACTTTATTATGCATCACCACCATGCAAAATCACTGCTATGAACTTGTTAAAAAAAAAAAAATTCAAACTGGATATATTTCACACAGTAATGATTTTAAATTGGCTTGCCACTTTTTCTGAAGTGACCGGGTAAATTTCTGTACACAACCACACAATGCATCAAGAATATGCATGTGATGGTGTGAAAATGACAAAGATTTGTGTAAGAGCATAAATGTCTAGAACTGAATTCTAAATGATCTATGATTGAACTTTAATTCATAAACCACCAACAGTACACACAGTTTCATCAATGCCCTTGCCAGTGTAAACCTTTGAATCTGATTATGTGGATCTCTGTTGATTTTTGTCCTAATTCATTTTAAAATACCTCCAAACATTAAAACTAGTCATTTATATCTAAAACTTTCTACACATATTTGCTTTCCCAGCATCATTTTCAAAGAGTTTAACCTGACTGAAGACACCCAGCATTGTTGCTGGTGTATTTGTTCTAAGCTACATGCTGCATTGACAGGTAGAATGAACTGCAATAAGAGGTCATCCAGTCAGCTAAGGCAGTGTGCATTATTAGTACTTACATATCAAATTAAATAAATGCATTTGATTGGCCTGTTCTCAATAATAGTAAAAAAAATCGCTAAAAAACAAACAAAAAAAGCAGAACAAAAATAATAAAAAAGCAACCAAACACCAACAATAAGACATATATGAAATTATGTTAAATTTGTTCATGTATCCCGGCCAGAGTAGCACGTACAAAATCTTCTCAGTTTCTTCATTTAATAACTTCAGTTATACGCCAGGTTCATCAAAATAAATTATGGGACGATAAACACTTAAACTTGGTTCACTGTGTTCACAACCTTGAGACTTTGAAAAGAAAAAGGTTCACGACCCGTGCTGACAGTGTATTTGCTAAAGAACTCATATAAACAGAAGAAAATTAAGAAATAATTACCCCAAATTATGTGTTTTGTATGGCACCTGTGGTATAATAGACAGCTCAGTAATTAATCTCTTTACATCAGCTCACAGTATTACCTTGAATATGTGCTTGGTTAAAAAATATATCTTTACATAAATGTCTTCTATGGTTGGATTTAGCGAAAATCAAATTCTCCACATGTTCAGTGCTGTTTATTGTAGTCTCTTCCAGTGTCTTCTACTATTGTTGTTTTTCATACAGTCCACCTGTGTAAAATAAAAGTTGAATTATAAATATCAGGTAATAGAAGTTCTCTACATACAGAATATATATATATTGTACCTGGTTGATTATTTATCTATTTTAACAATAACATATGGAGTTGTACTATATATCATTACAAAAGTCCAAGAAGTAATCTTTACGATAAGGATTTACTTTTAAGGATTGTGCTTCTGAAGAATGAGTGTCACAGCTCAACGTGCGGCGTGTGCCTGAAAAAAACTGTCCCAAGATCTGTTGCCACATTCTCCTGTTAGTATTCACTCTTCTTTGAGACTTGAGTGTTGCCAAATGTCACAGATGTATGACTGGCATTTGGCAATTTTATTTTAAAATGGGATTCTGGAGCAATCGGTGATCCTACTTCTCCAAAATCTGAGACCCAGCTCCATCCACCAGGATGACAACATTCTCCTCCACAGTAACAGGGTTATTGCAGAGAACCTCCAGAATCTGGGAGTGGAGGGGATGGAAAGACCTGCTGTGAGACCACACCTCAACCCAACCGAACACTTGTGGGATCAACCTGGATGTGCTTTACATGCCAGAGTGACCATAACCACCGTACTGGTTGACCTTCAGTAAATGTGACCAGGCTGGTGACCAGCATGAAATTGAGAGGCTAATCTATTGTGGTTGCATTTGACTCTTCTACACGGCGCTGAGGAGCCTGACCATGTAAAGTGAATGAGGTGTAAAAAATGTGCTGGTTTTTCCTTAACGCTGTGAGAGAGTGCAACCATACAACCCACCAATAATCTCAAAATAAGTGTGAATACCGACAGGTGAAAATTACAAAGAATTTTGCCACATTTTAAAAAATGTGCACAACCAACATGTTAAGCTGTCTTGCTCATTCCTCAGAAGCCCCTGTACAACTTATACCTTGTTATAAAAGGGAATAATCAGACTTTCCAACACTATATAGTAGAATCATTAAAGCAGAGAAATAACAGATCAAATACTAATTGTCTTGCTTTTTGTGCAAAGTGTACATAAACTGCTTTCATCTTCAGTTGCTAAATTCATTTTACAATGATCAAAATTTCTAAGAGGTCAACATGTTGATAGTCACTAATCTTGTTGAGCAAAAAGAGAAGACACATGGTGCATTTATGTTGAATATTGCAAGAATAATCATACTTTAAAAAAGCAAATAAATGGAAGACAAAAATAAAATCTAATCATTTACTGTTTCCACCTGCAAAGTAAGTGCTCATGATTATTAAAAAACTAGAATTCTTATCAATCCAGCACACACATACACACATATTGTCAAATTTAGATATGTCATAGTGTTAAGTTTAAATTATGCGCTGCATAGAAGTTGATCAAAAACAGTTTCATAAAAACTGACCGCTACTGCAAACTTACCAGTCACCTGGACATCCACAGTCACTGCTGCAGGGTCACCTGTACAACAGCATTAAACACAGAGACGCACATACAGCAGGTTAGAACAGACATTATTTCATTGCACACCACTCAGCCAGTATCAACCCTTTCCTTTCAATCTGGTTTCAGGAAGCTGTAACTCACCATACATGTTTTGTCTGTCTCCTGCCTGTGCTTTACCAGATCTCCGAGCTTGAGTTCGTCCTCCAGCTGCTTCTCCAGGTTGTTCTCAAAGCCTTCCTTCTCTGCTGCACTTATAGGCCTGATTCATAACAAACAGTTCAAAATGAGATGAGGCAAGAAACTGAAGTCAAGCAGCAAACAATCTACAACACTAAGCTGCTACTTGGAAGTCAATGCATCAATATTACCTTCCTTATAATGTATCTAACATCCGTAATAATGTATGAGTCACTTTTGCAATCAATGCACTGTCCGTCTTGACTGCAAAATGTCTTCTACCATACATGTTTAATAAGTACCTTGGTTTGTAAGGGAAGAAAGGATCTGAAGAGGTTGTGGCAAACAGGTCACAACGTCCGAAGTCTGAGTCCACAATGCTGTCCATCTCACTTCCACCCTCTGTGCGGAAAAAAGATATCAAAACAGTGACGACCAGATGCATAAACAATGCATATTCATGAAAAGAAAATATGTGGTAAGATCATGGAAACTTCATAGAATTTTGAGAGTACTGTACCTAAACAATTAGAGCAATTAACAGCTATTAACAAAGCAACTGGTGGAGGAGAAATGTAAAGAAAGATATTGAAAAAAGAAGACAAACAGATTTTTCTGGAAAGATATGACATTGTACCACGATGACTGAAATTTATAAGATATAAAGAATACAGTACATATGCCCATTTCTGCCTCTGTGTCTTCTCACAGGTTTAATCATGAACCTGCACAAAGTTTGTTCAGTCTGCAAACAGGATTTTTACCTGAATTGAGCTCTTTAACCAGCGATGACATTGTGTTGGTGATGGAGTCAGCAGCAATGAGTAGGTCATTTCTCAGATTTCTCCTTGGACCTTGACAAACAAACAAGTAAATAAGAATAAACTCAACAGGTAAAAGGATACATAAATCAGGAATCAAAAATCAGGAATAAAAAATGTGTGCCATAGTGTTACCCTGAGCAAAGGCCTCCTGAACGTCCCCTCCCACGCCCATGAGTGAATCCTGAGGTGTGTGAGTTGGAGTGGTGCCAGCAGAGTCCGAGTGGATTGGTGTGGGGATTGGCCGGCCGATGGCGTGGCTGGGGGAAGAGCGCGGAGAGCCGGTACCCTGAGTCTGAGGAAAAACCAGGTCCTTTTAACGTGAACCGTGTTTGTGTGCATAGAGGGGACCATCGTTTAAATGCAAGACTGCAAATAGAAACTGACTATTTATGCAAACATCAAAAACATTGCAACAAATGTCACTATTTAATTAGTCTTATGGATTACATCAAATGACAAGCTGGTTTAAGTTTCATGAGATAAAAAAAGTGATTAAGCAATATTCACAGATCAACCGCATGCTGTAAAAATACATGTCACTCCAGAGATCAAAGCAGTTTTTTACACATGTGCATCCAGGTCCCAGTTTCCACACTTACAGCTTGTCTCAGTTCTCCTTCCAGCTGAAAAACAATATTTTACAGCTCATAAGATAACCACGTTTTAAAAATAATCCAATCAGGATTCCCACAAAGACGAGGCAAGCATGTGGCTTCCTCATGCAAGTTTAATGGATTAGCATTGATCCTTTTTAAGCTAATTAGATTGATATCCTCTCCACTTAAGCCAGTATGGTGAGCTGTTTACATGGGCTTTGAGGATCTCCCATTCCCTTGTTGGAAGAAAACCAAACAGATTTTCCAGCTAAAGGTTATCCTCACTAAAATGTGTTAGATCTGTAGCTTCACTATGTTGCTCTCACATATCTTTATATCTCACTTTTACTCCTGTAAAGCGTTAAACACAGAACAGGTAATTGGAGATAAAGAAAATGCCAATGGTGCTTGCTGTAACTTTAAAATCAAATACAAGTATATAACACAGAGCAACTATAAAATAATGAGATATTATAATAGGCAGTGATGACTGCAAATACAAAAATGTAACTGGCCAATGGATTGTTAGAAAAAGAAAAAAGCATGCCTTTGTTAGCCTTTGATGGGGATTTTGTATAATTGCTCTTGTTTCAGCATTGCAAAGTGTCCTGTTTGCTTTGTTGCGCAGCTGGGAGAAACTGCAGTATCAGTAAAATCTATTTTCTAACCACACTGCTCAACACCTGTACTGAAAATGATCATAAAAAAAACACAAGCTAATGCACACACACCCATGTTTTACTATGTAAGCGTCCAAATGATGCTATCCTTTCACCAACGTGAGACAAAACGAAAATGTAATTGCTCCAAACAGGAAGCAGAATGCGTGCTCCTCCAGTGATCATGATGACATGTAAACTGTATGTTGTATCAGAGCAGAGTGCCTTGTGCTCAGGCAGACGAAAGGCACATCTGTAGTACCTTGAGAAGCATCATTAGCTGCTCCAGCTGCACCATGAGTTCCCTGCGACTCTCCTGCAGAGTAGACATTCTTTGTTCAAGCTCATCTTTGCGTTGCCTAGAAGAACGGAGCAGATGCGCGCACATATTGTCTATGTTCGTAGTATTTTCGGCAACCTCAGCAAAACGATCCGTCTTAATTAATCTGGCGAATGAAAGAAGCTGAAGTTACCTGAGAAGTCTTAGCTCAGCGAGCAGGGTTGGATTCTGCTGACCCTTGTCAGGCGGTGGCTGGGATGCCTCCTCATGCTGAAGGCGCAGCCGCTGGATTTCCTGTAGGATTTCCCTTTGAGGCGCACAAATGAGAAAACAACACATCACATCTTTTACGGCAAAATGTTTACAAAAAAACCTGGAATGTGAGTTTTCATGTTACACTCATTAAAACAAAATCCCAGACAATGATGTGTTTACATACAGTATGTTAGGAAAATTATGTCTTTTTAACACTAGGGGGCAGCAGAAACATGCTGTGAACATTGGCTACTGGCTTTGCCTCTTGGTGCTTAACAAGTTTTTCTCTGGCTTTCTTTCTAGCTAAACAGCTGTAGTATAGATAATGAAAATGAAACAGAAGAATAGAGTTCCAGGGTAAATTTCTGAGCTGAGACAAGTAACAGCAAGAATAGCAGAAAGCTGTGTGAATGCACCACAATTCAAAGTATCAGTGTCCTGCAAATAAAACAACTACAAAATGTATTTGATCATTTATAATTAGCAATATGTACAATGGAAAATCATAAGGTCAAAACCATTCAGGTTTAAAAATGTCAATTATAGCTTGTCAAAAACCAACTGCTTAATTAACTTTTAATTACCCTTTGCTTCAACTTTGATTTTATTCCTTAATATTATCTAATCAACTTTTACTTTAAATGTTATTTGATTTAACTGACCCTTTACCTTTGTCTTATCTTGTCATTGTGGAATAGCATTTCTGAAGCTCTTTGAATATGTCACTTTACATGAAACATGCTTTATAAATAGGCCTGATATTACTTTACATTACCTTTTTGACATTCCACTATATTATATATGCATATCGTGACCATATGATTTGACTCATAATCAAATTACTGTCAAAACATTAATTTCCTGGGATCTGTTTCAATATCCTTTTTATTGCAAAAGTGAATTCATCGCTAACCTGTTCTTGCTCTCAAGCTCAGCAATGAGCTGCCTTTGCTGTTTGTTGGCATCCAGAGAGCAGGGGAAGTCTGTAGGGACCCTCTGGTGTTGAGCCTGTTGATCAAACCAAGCCAGAAGCATCACGTGACCTGGCTTTACCTCTGGGTGATGTCATCCCCAAGATAGTCTCATATCTCACAGGAGGCAACAAAGCAGTTAAGTCTCCAGCCATCCATCAAAACCCGATGGGAGCATGAACTGCCATACATTTCTGCTTAAAAATGATTACCACCTTGACAGTAAATGTTGAGTAGCATATGTTAAATCCTTTTTCTCATCAAAGGACAGGTTTGTGGCACTGGACGACAATGAAAGATGCCCTGATATCCATGTGCAATAAATGCCTCATATACTGTATATCTCACCGCAGCATCAGCAGCCAGTCTAGCAGCATAGCGGGCGATGAGACTGTGCTCCTCGTCTTGATGGTTACTGCTTGAGGAGAAAACAGACATGGGAGTTACAACATAGCACCACTAGTTCACAGTTCTGAACATGCATGTTATACAAAAGAGATGGCAAAAAAAAGCAGATTAGTTTGTTAGGACGCCTTCGTGAGTTTTACCATAGAAACCCAGGAAATGATGCAAAGCTATTTGAACTGACAAAAGGATTAAGGAATTTCTGTGATGTGAAAGTGGTGATGAAAAGATGAATTGGTTTGTATTTGCAAATCCAAGCTGTTCACCAGCGCAGAGTAGAAATGTAAGTTTGTAAATGCACACAAAACATCCAGGAGACAAATTCACAAAAGAAGATATGATGATGTAGGATCAATATCAAATCACACAAACATCACACCGTATATACATATTCACAGATGAACATCAGGATTGCTGAGCATTTACAGATAAAACATGCCAAAGTAATGTCTGAGTACATCATAGTCATTTCATGTTCTACTAAACTGAATAAATCTGCCCCTCTGTACTTTTTAAAGTAATTTTATTCAAGATAGATAGATAGATAAACTCTGTCAATCCCAAAGATAATTATAAACAACGGCTGCTCCTGCATCCAAAAACTTTCACACTTCATATCTAATTCAGATAAAAATAAATAAAAGGTTTGATTACTAAAAACAATAAATAATAGATTAAAACATCAAAATTGAAATAAAACCTAGTAAAACTGTTTTACAAATATGATAAGTTTTAAATTCAACGTTGTGTACTCATGTGCAACTGCTAGTGAATGAAAATAAAGAGGTTACTGGAAATGCCAAAGGTCATTGCAACTAGCTTGTATATTACTGGACAGCATGCGGTGTTAAAAAATGTAATACACTCAGAAGTATTCAGGGTTATGCCATGAGGTGGCGGTTCAGCAGCGAACATTGTTTCCGCTGGTGTTCTTTAAACACAGCAGCACACCAACTAACCATGTTTTGGGGTTGTTTTGGAGCAGATTCACATAGAGACCAATGAGAATATGTTCGTCAGCAAGCCTATCAGCAACATCGAGGTTGTACTTCAACCTGGAACAGTGCAGGGTTTCACAAAACATAAGACGTTATTTTACACAGGGGACAGAAGGGACGAAAAAAGTGAGGGAGAAAAGGACAACACAAAAGAGAAGAGGAGGAGAGTGGATGAAAAGCAGCTATTCATGGGTGACTAGAGAGAAACAAGGCCATATTATGTTGGGAGAGACACCACTGATAAAAGCTAGGAGCATGATTGAAGACAAGCCACGCAAAAAAGACTATAAGCTACAATGTTTATGTCCTGCAGTCATCACTCAGTCTCTGGTCTATAATTAAACTACAGAAAGTCATTATGTATAATTCAATCAATCAATGCTAAAGCATGCACAGTCCTTTCACATGTAGCTCCAGTAATAATGCAAGCCTTATACCTGTTTCATAAACAAATATAGAAACCATGTGAGCTGCCATTGTGAAACATTACAACAGAAGATCAAAGTAGGTTTGTTTAATACGGAAGGATATATTTATTTTGTGGTTACAGGAAGTAAATAACTTAAAATATTTTTTCTTAATAAAACACAAAGTGAAAATGTAATGGCACCTTTGATTTACTTCACCATGCTTGTCTGTGTTAAGGTGGAAATGTTAATTCTGATCATTTCAAACTCAAAGCAGCTTAAGCTCAAGCAGCAGCCTCTAAGACAGAGAACATGCTGTACTTGCTTTTTAACCTCACACTTGCATAAACAACCACTTCTATGAGTTCACATACCTACTTGCTTATGTGCTTTGCTTAAAGATTTCCACTAGGGGGCATATTAGAGAATTGACACTATTGTTACTTTGTGAGATGTGAAGTGAAATGGGATGTGAAAATGACTGCAGCCACGGTAACTGTGCATAGTTGCATACGCATAATTAAAACAAACATGTTGGTATGTAAATGTCAAAACTGCAATTTTATGGTAATTTCTAAGGGAATAAATCTCAGTAGGCCCCCATGATGAAATAACCAAAGTCATACCAAAAAATACACTCTTATTACAATCTGTTACCAAAATCCCTGCAATTCTTTATAATTTAAAGGAGCTATACCTGATACTACGTCCGGCTATTGTAGTTAGCGATAGCGGCAAATTTTTTGTTTTGGCGTGACGCTCTTTCTCTGCCAGTGCGGTTAACTTTCGGAACGTCTGGATTTCGATCAGTCAGTAAGAGCGTTCCCCTAGTGATCCGAACGTTCCGAAAATTAGCCCAATTGGCAGAGAGAGCGTCATGCTAAAGCTAAAAATTAGCCGCTAGCTAAAATGGCCGGACGTGATATTGGGTATAGCTGGGTGATAATGGAATGATAATTGTATAAAATTGTATAATCCTGAGTTACTGTTGCGCAGATTTTCTCAATGCTCCGTACTATCAGCCTGTAAAGTCAATTATTTTGACATGTCTATAAAGAATAACAAACACCGCTCACACATCGCATTACGTGTGTGTGACTATAAGGCTACCATGCAAGGGAGTAGGCTACTGTTCTCTAAAAAAATCAGACAGTTTCAGGTGGCGGTGCAAAGGAGGTGCTGACTTGCTTTTCATTACAAAAAACAACATTACCTTACTAAAATATAACATTAACCTCAACAAAAAAAACAAGTAAATCTCATTTCATCTGCTAGATGTCGATTCACAAACACTGTTAACAATGTGCCTGGGAGTTTAGTGCTGACTCTTGAAAATTGCAGACACTAACTGTAACATTCAGTGACACATACTGTACAATAGGAGCTGTGAGTTAGTATTTCCCATTCTTATGGGAATGATAATATGTTAAAGACACTCCAAGCTAATGGCAAATCCTCATGAAACAACTTCGGCAAGAAAGCAGATATACTATTCTGGTCCATGCCCTGTGATTATTATCTGTATTAGTTCCCATGCATTTTCTGTAGAAAGGCATTCTCATGGGAACACCTGTGTCACTTACCCTTTCCCTTTCAACAGATGAGGAGCAGCCCCAGTCAGGGGCTTTCTTTGCCCAACATCTTTATTCTTGCTGTAAGGCAAGTCATTTAGATTCAGCCTCAAAAAGCCATAAAAATAGTTATCCACAAATGTCGCACACACCAACACACACACACTGTGGCTAATAGAGGGAAGAAAATAAAAGCCAGTGTGGGTCACACGGTGCAGGGCCTTTAGGGAATACTGCAAACTGAAAAGATCTGTTGTAAAATCCAGGGCGTCCATTGTGAGAATGGCTGTACTCACTTTTTGGTGGAGTAAGGGTTCCCTGATGTAGGCATGGTGTGGGAGAGTGAGTAGTCATTGGTGAGATTCACAGGTCTTGGTGGCCTGAACAGGAAATAAATGTTATCTTTAATCCAAACTGACAAGGTACCTTAATGTATTTAAGAGCAAAGACTGTGTATCTTTATTTGATATTTCCTTCTTTCTGTCTTGTGGATTTCCTTCAGCTGTATAATCTGATTTTCCACTTCAGCAGATGATACATGTATCAGAATATGAAAGCAAATCTAATTACTTATGTGTCATGTGTGAAAACATGGCAGATTAAATGAATTAATTAATAATTAAATCAATAAACACATCAGGTGTTATGACAGAAGTGCAAAACAGTGACTATACAGGTCTGTCTCAGAAAATTAGAATATTGTGATAAAGTTCTTTATTTCCTGTAATGCAATTAAAAAACATGAAATGTCATACATTGTGTATTCATTACAAATCAACTGAAA
>JAVQJG010136159.1:0-12359 GCA_036024015.1 Craterocephalus amniculus | reverse complement strand
AGCTGGTTAAGTACCAGTGCAATCAGCAGACGAGCTGCAGCTGGGACCAATCTGGCAGGCTCCGGCTCTCACCTCCACTCCTATGGTAGGCTCTGAGGAACAAAAAACACACCAAAAATAACCCCTACCAACCCCAGCGGCGATCGGCCCGTCGCTACATAACACTTCTTCCTTTAGACTTCCGTTGTCCAGTCAGATGAGAGCTCCTCTTGCAGTGATGGGAATGTGCAAACTGCACTACAGCAATCAGCTGTAATGGTCCCCGGTGTCCGGAGCAGGATCCAGCGTAAACCAGACCATATTAATCCCAGCTGTGATGCAGTGGCGCGACAATGTATGGACAAGAAGACAGGCCGAGTGAATGGAGGTGAAAACATCAAATCAGATCAAACTTTATTTGTATAGCCTGTTTTATACATCATGATGCATCACAAAGTGCTTTACAATGTAAAAGAAACAGACAGATCATAAAGTTGGTTCAGCAGCTGTAAACACACGTGCAGCGCTGAGCAGTGATGGAGGGGACACCACTCAGCTCCGGTGCTCTGCAGCTCATCCCACACATGCATCTTCCCTCCACATGTTTATTTCCAGGCAGCATTTTCACAGCGATCCACTCCTTTCCTGTCCTTCCTCTGCTGAGCCTGCAGACTTGTCTCAGATCACGGCTCAGACGCTGGAAAACATCATGAGCAGGACATGATGCAGCCACAAGCCTGGACCTGTAAAGCTGCCATGTTCAGCCTCTCCAGACCCACTTCTTCCTCCCACCACCGATAACGTCCCATACTCTGCATCTAAGACGTTTCTTCGGTTTTCTTCAGCTAATTTCATCTGAATATTCGTCTTGCATCCCTGCAGAAACATGAAGAAGTTGATGTTTAGATGTATCTCAGATGAAGCCATGTGCCCACTGTTTCCATCTAAATACGTACACCGTTACAGTGCGAGAGCCACCTCTGCACGTCTTCATCTAAACTTAGATCGTTTGATGCCTCTAATGGGATTAATAAAGTATGAAAACAAGAATCAGGTCCAGTATTATTATGGCTATTTGTGGTGAGAGATTCACAAAAGCTGGAGAATCCCAGACTAAAAGATTATAGCAAAGCAAAATATAAAGAAATAATGGAAGGCTCAAGATTTTGTTTCCATACTATGGAAATGTTAAAACTCTTTGCAAAGGATCAGGATTTTTCTTCAGATTTCTTTTGTTTTTATTCTGTATTTTATTATTTTTTATTTTCTTTCATTCTATTTTTTTTATATTTAATTTACTCATATTTCTATTTTAGTTTAGTTGAGTTCATTTTCTAATGAGAACTGAGAACTGGGACATCAGTTATCATTATTCTTTTTTCCTGCTTTCAGACCTCTGGGAAAAAAGGTTGTGGATGGTACAAAGAACCGGAAAATGAAGACCACCCACCTCCTGCGGATTGACGAGCACGACTTCACCATGAGGCCAGCGTTTGGAGGTGAGCTGCGGGTGCCTGTGCGGTCGTTTTTATACAAAGTGTGTTTTTGGGCTCAGCGATGTGCTGAGGACGGCCCGGCCTGCCAGCTGGTTGCTCATCACCAACCGGGATCCTTTCTGCTGACGAGGAAAGCCAAAGCAAGTTTATTTCTTCCAAGCTGCCTTTTTATGCTCGACTGAAAGGAGAAGGATGAGAGTGGAGCTGGAACAGGCCAGCACTTTTTGCTCCAGGCGGGCGGAGCTGAGCAGACGTCAGGCAGCAGCACCTGAAGCTCAAAGCTTCACCTCGTGTGTTTGCTGCATCGGAAGGAGATTATTTTGCTTCCGGGCATTTCTGGAGCCACTTTACCTCCCTGAATGCTTCAGAAGGAAAGTCATTGCTTGTGTCCTTGCTTCACACCTTGAATGTCAGGAGAATTTCTCAGCTCCTTGGATTTCAGGATGCAATTAAAAATAAGAAGCTTACATTCAGACTAAAGAGTCTTCTTCTGTGGTGTTTAGCAGCAAACAGGCTGCGTGAGGAGGAGGAGGAGGAGGAGGAGCACTGGACCAACCGTCCCATGCTCCTCGGGGACAGATCGCAGCCACAGACGGATGCATGTGTCACACTGACGATAGCTTTTGGTCTTGTGTTTGTCAGCTTTTGTTTGCCGGCTTCTGCAGAAGAAGAACAAAAGAAAGAGTGTTATCCTCTTATTCCAACATCATAAAGCGGACTTGTGGAAGCGCTCTGCTGAGGAAGGAGCTCCAGCATGCAGCAGCTGCTGCTCCTCATGAAAGCCTCTTACATGTCTGCTTCCTGGGTGTTGCCTGAACAATAAAGCCTCACACTCTCTTCTCTATGAGCGCAGCCCCAATCAGACAAATCCTGACTCTGCAGCTTTTTGTTGTCCAAAGTGCACAGTAAACTTCTCTGCTGTGAAGTCGCGGGCCGGAGGAGGCAGATGAGCAGCAGCAGTGCCTCGGAGCGGATGTGGCTCAGATTAAAGGCCAAGCTGTAGCTGCAGATACGCTTTCTGTTTGCCTAATTACAGAACCTGCTCTGCTCCCATTGGCTCGCGCCCCATTGTGGCTCGGCCAATCAAACGTCAGTGCAGGGGTAGATAGTTTGGATTAAACATTTGGCATCACATAGACTTTAGACGTTCTTGGTACATCTATTTATAGAGCGCCTCCTCCCGTCTGCCTCGGGTTTAAAAGCATGCAGTGGGCTGGATGGAGCCGCCACGCATTAGTCATGTTTGCATTACAGCGACAGGATGGTGCGCTTCTGAAGAAGCCTTCACCAAATGCACTCCATCACCGGGATTTCCCTCCGGACTTAGTGTCTGTAATGCAGAGGCTAGCTGTCTAATCTAAGCACGGTCAACCGGCAGCGGATTTACAGCTGCTAATCCGTGAGGAGCGCGGGACGGACGGAGTTTTCTCCGTTAGGTTGTAGAAACGGCACGAGGACAAATCAGCCTGTGAAAGCTGAGTCGGAGGGAGAAGGGCGGAGCTTTAATCAGAGATCTCTGAACTCGTCTTCGGCTTGGAGAGGAGAGAAAGTGAGGGTGATTATGAAACAGTCGTTCTCATTAAGGCTGGACTGGGTCTGGGAGGAAGGCAGAGACTCACACTTCATATCTACCTTCACATCACCGTCTGCATCATGCATCTTACGTAAGCGTCTGACCTGAAGGCCATGAGGTCACAGAGAGCTGCAGGCCCATCAGTGAGTGCACTTTTCTGGATTAGGGACTTTTTTCTCTCCCTTGGGAGAGGCTCTAAAATAAGTAACCAAAGAAAAAAGCAATCAGCATTTGGCTGCAGCTCCACAGGTTGGTCTGTCGCTGACATCATGGAGACATCTGGGCTCTGAGGTTTTTACTTATCTCACTGATCACTCCGTTTCTTTGTTAGGTTTACTAATGAATGAGCTGTTGGGGTGGAGATGCGCTGCACAGAGGGTGGTAAATAGCTTCTCTGGTAGCAGAAACAGATGGCTGCACATTTCATGCTGACTCACGCTCTCCTCCTGATGTTTGTGAATGCGACGCTAAGGTTGTGGATACGCTGCTGCCTTAATGCTCACACTCAACTGCTACGTCGTAGAATTTCATGGTGAATTTCTGAAAGTCTTCCTGAGTCCGGGCACTGGTTTCATGTCCCCGGCACACAGAGATTCCTTCAGATTCTCTGTTTAGAGCCAGTGTGTCTCAGATCGGGGAACCTCTGTCCGTCTGAGAGACTCTGCTTCTCTGGGATGCTCCTTTATACCCGGTCATGTGACTGACCTGTTGCCTAGCAACCTCATTACATGATTGTGATTGGTAGCGATGGCTTCCCGCTCCTTACAGATGTGCTGCTGCTATCAGATGAAATGATCAAACCTCGTGGAGAACTCATCAAATGTTGATGAGATGGCTGGACTCTGAGCAGCCTTCAGGCTGCTGAAGCAGGGATCTCGGCCTCCTTGTAATTGAGGAAAACAGCTGTGTTCCTCCGGATAAACCTGTTTTCATGCTGCTGTGTTCTTGCTGTGCAGCTTAGCTCCGTGGTGATCTCCGCTGTGTCCTGATGGTACCCGGCGGAGCACATGCAGAATCCAGGCTGACCCCGCTGCATGGGCGCTCTGCTCCTCTGCAGGTGTCTGACGCCATGCACACATCGGGCACATCTGCAGGGTCTCGGGCTTCACTGAGACCAGCATGTGATGTGTGGCATATGGTGTGAGTAAGAGCAGGAAGCTGCTGCCGACAGCTGGAACTGGGCACAAGTTAATGTTCCCTCTTCCAGGTAACAGCTTTGCTTGGCCACCAGTTACGTAAGGCTCAGATTAACAATGCTGCCAATGTGACTTTAGCAAACAAGTGACAGAAGGGTGTGTCAATTTGTTTGGCTGTTGATGATAATGCCACGATACTCTTCCCTCTGCCTGTAAATCCCAAACTGGCCTCAGATATAATCCTTTCTATCAGCCAAACGTTGGCCATGAGAATACTGGATCTGGTATAAAAAGACCTCCCACGTGAAATGATGAGTCATCAGTCGGCTTAGAAGGATTCCCCATGCTGTTATTTGAGAAGAGGACCTGAGGACACGAATCAGAGCGCCGATTGCATCATGCCTGATGTCACAGTTCAACAAACAGCAGCGTGGGATTCTTTCATCATTTCTTTTCTGCTTTTATTGTTCAGCTGTTAACATGAGAAATAAAGTTTAGATGATTACATGATGTTTAGATAATAAGTGTCAGATCGCTCTGAAGCCACGAGGAGCAACCAGAGCTCCCCTCAGCTTAGACGCCCGTCTCTAATCTAGGCTGCTGCTCCCAGAGGAAAGTTCCACCAAGCTGCTCACGTTTTCATGATGAAGACTTCATCAGAGGAGCATCTTAACCACTTAGAAAGTCCTCATTGTTCTTTATTAGGAAGGAATTTGACGGTCGGTTTACATGTCGGCTAACCCGGGAACCGACCCGGCCCGGGTTAGCCGGTGGGGGTCCATGGTTGCAATGCTGTGGTTGTGCCTCACATTCAGCCAAACCTACATCAGTGAATCTCTGTTTTTGACCCTCACTACTAAACTGGGTTACAGGAACTTCATTCAGCGGGCCAGATCAACCCTGCGGAGGGCCGGTTTTGGTCCCTGGGCCGTATGTTTGACACCATCGTCCTACCCCGTTTGTGCCACAGAAGCCATTAAGATGTTCAAATCTTCTGCGCATTCAGGACGTGGCTGGAATATCTGCAGCTGTTTTTAACTTTTAGACTTTCTGAGTTATCATTTTGTTTCAACCCAGGCATTTAATTGGACAAATTTCCTGTAGACCAAATGCTGATTGGACAATTCGCTGATTTGTCCCAGGCACTGGCGAGGGTGCCGGCAGTCGGAGCTGGTTTATGATCCATCGCTGTGAACCGTGAAGTCTTGCTGGTCATGGAAAAACCACTCTCTCCACTCCTCCAGCAGTCAGACCAGGCATTGTGCGTCTTTGCGCATTGAGGTGTGTTTTTATATCCAACCATCGCTCAGTTTTCTGATCAGCTGATTGAAGCCTAACTAAGGAGTACTTCTGCACGTCGGTCATCATTTTAACTGTTTTTCTTATTAATACAGAATTTTGTTAGTTTTAATTTACTACGGCAGCCTGCTGTCTGCCTTATTATTTATCTGTAGACAAATTTTATCACATGTTGGTTTTGTTTCACAATGAAAACATTTTACTGGTTGAGGTTCTTACTAATGATACATAATTCTGTTTAAATCCTCTTTTTCTTTCATTTATTCTTTTTTTTTGTTTTTGTCAGTGTGTGAGTAGCTGCACTCCATCAGTATCAATATCAAATGTTTCATTTCTCTTTTGCAAATAACTTTTGTAGGCTAAAAGATGATATGTAAAAGATAATATCTGACTTTTCACATCATTTCTTTCCTTTTACTCTTCTTCGTTGGTGTCGCCGCTTTCTGTTTCTCCTGCCCTTGTGCGTAGGTCAGGGTCAAGTTTGGTGTTTATATCCCAGAAGTTGACTAGAATTGGTGTATGCTGGTTTTTGTATTCAGCTTTGAAAATGAGGCACCTGGACAGGCCCCGAGTTTATCGCAGGGCCAACACAGAGACAAATGATCCCACAGGTCAGGGTCAAACATCATGTGTTTGGTGGAAAATCCATGGATACACAAAGAGAACGCGCTAACTCCGCCAGCTGAAGCTGGAACCTGCAGCCTCCTTCCTGCGGCGCTAACGCCACACCATCCTGCTGTGTCCTGCGTGCCAGGCCTTCATCATGAAGCCCTGTGAAGCACTGAATCACTCAGACTGCATCGAACATCGCCATCTGCTGGCTGTGTCATTCAGTTTAGGTAAAGTGCTTTATTACTAGAATTCACATGTTTAATAAAGGAAATGTTTTCAGCCCCCTGTTTCTCTTGTATCCTTATGAAAGGGAGCTGTTATTACACTGATTTAGTGTGACTGAACTCAGCGTTGCTAGTCTATAACAGAAGCTTTGTGCTGTTTAAATGGGAAAAAGGGAAAGAAGAAGTTTCTGCAGCTGGCGCAGTGATCGTGTTACTGTAGTTATAAAGCTGTGATGTAAAAGCACTGAAAGTATGAGACATTGATTAGACCCTTACAAACCTCAGTGAGGCAGATGTAAATATCGATTTAGCAAAATATTGTGATATTTTCATGATATTGTATCAATATACAATATATCAATTTTTTTTCATGGAAAAAACTACAAGAAATGTGAAACATTTTTTACTTTTTTTTCAAAATCAATAATATACTTTATGCAAACATTGGGCTATATAGTAGAAGTATCAATATTCACAAGCACAACATCAATTTTTTTATACATTTTGTTTCAAAAGATTTTTGATAATTAATGGAAATAATTTTCTATTTTAAAAAAAAAAAATCCAAAAACGTTTATTTAAAAAACAAACAAACAAACAAGCCATTTTTCCCCAAAAGAGAACAATTTGCTACTTATACAAAGTTTTGACAGTTTTTCTTCAGTTAAATTCTGGTTTAGAAACACGTATCCTCTTGCCTATAGTATTGTGATATATCAGGATATATCGTATCATTGCCCCTGTATTGTGAAAAATATTGTATTGCTAGATTCTTGCCAACACACACCCCTACACCTGATGTAACAAGGCCTCGTTGGTGTGGTCATGTGACCTCCGGCATGGTGAAGCAACGAATGGAAACCGTGCTTGCAGCTGTTCTGCTTCATAGGGCCGATACAGATTATCCCGTCGTTGGAACATACAGCCTGGCTGGCTGGTAGATGCCGTTTTTTTTTTTGGTTCTGGTTTGTTCTCTGTAAACTGTGTTTTATTGTGTTCTGAGTGTCTTTAAACAGCCTCAGCTGTCTGAGGCTTTGGAAGTTGATCAGGGCGGCTTCCATCCGTGTTTAAAGCATCACATCATAGATTCACCTCATCCTCTGGATCATTATATTTCACAAAAGATGTATCTGATATTTTTTCCTTTAGCCTTTGAAATGTGTTGATTAGCAGATTATCTAGTTGTATGCGAGTTGTCTCAGAATCTCTAATATCTGACAGATATGTATAAAACTTACCTACATACCATCATGCTTTTACTTCATTTAATTCTCCTTTCTGAGTTGCACCTCCCCCTGTGACCAGGGAAGATGTAGATGTGTGGCGGGTCCTCTCACGCCTGTATGACTTGGTGCAGGAAAACATCTGGTGCGGGTCAATCAGCATCCTCAACCAACTACCAACCAACGGAAATGTCTTGAAACAACTTTATTCTTCTCCAGCTCCGCCAGCCAAAAGCCATGCTTTACATCGCAGACAGTAAATATCGTAGATTGTTCTGGGAGGACCATCATTGTAGGAGAAGTTGCAATAGCAGTTCAGTCCAAGACAAACTTTCCTGTGAGAACAATAAAGTTTATCACATGGTATCGCACCAAGTCCTATCACACCCTTTCACACCTTATTATGTTTCATTATATCTTATCAAACAGTATCCTATCACATCGTATCCTATTCATATCAAATCAACTTTATTTGTATAAATCTTTTTATACATCATGATGCATCACAAAGTGCTTTACAATGAAAAAAATATGTATATATATATTTAAAATATAAAAATATCAAAGATCAGTATCCAACATGCTCTCTTCTGTCACATTTATCATTATGCATCATACACACACACGCTCTCACACGCACACACACACGCACACACACACACAACACATTATTGCCTTGTATCATATCATGTTGCATCCTAGCAAACTGCATCACATTAGGGTGTATTGTATCTTAAACTATTGCTTTGCAACACTTTTTATCGTATTGCGTCATACTGCACCACATCCTATCCATCTCATCCTATAACACAGCATCGTAAGTATCCTGTAGCATCACATCATATCCTCTCACATTTCTATCATATCGCATCATATTGTATCGTTTCTTATTGCATCTTTTCACATTCTTTAAAATGCATTGCATAGTATTGCATGGTGTGGTATCTTATCCTATCATTTTGCATTTATTTATATCCTATCATACTGTGTCACATTGCATTGTATCGCATTGTATCGTATCGTATCGCATCGTATAGTATCGTATCGTATCGTATCGCATCGTATCGCATCGTATCGCATCGCATTGTATCGTATCGTATCGTATCGCATCATATCGCATCGTATCGCATCGTATCGTATCGTATCGCATCGTATAGTATCGTATCGTATCGTATCGCATCGTATCGCATCGTATCGCATCGCATTGTATCGCATCGTATCGCATCGCATCGCATCGCATCGCATCGCATCGCATCGCATCGTATCGTATCGCATCGCATCGCATCGCATCGCATCGCATCGCATCGCATCGTATCGTATCGTATCGCATCGCATCGCATCGCATCGCATCGCATCGCATCGTATCGTATCGTATCGTATCGCATCGTATCGTATCGCATCGTATCGTATCGTATCGTATCGTATCGTATCGCATCGCGTTGCATCGCATTGTATCTCATCCCATCGCATCGTATCATATTGCCAAATATTGTTTTGATTTTCACTTTCAGTCTGCGTCACAATATGAAACTCCGGTCTCAAACGTTTTTGTTTCTGGAGTTTCTGACTTTAATCTTATTGTTATCAACTGGACGCATCCTGAATTTTAATGTCAGGCTGTCAGAGATGCAGAGAGGATATTAACTCTTCACTCCTCAGTCTATCTGGAAGCTTCTTGTATTTTATTCATTATTTTGGTTCACATTCGTGCTGTGTCCTCTTCTATTATAGGAAAGACATGCTTGTGTCTCTTATAGTAGCAGATTGCTGCTTCATTTAGAATTGTAAAGGAAGAAATACTACATTTAAACATTCTTGCACCCAGTTTTTTTTTATTATTCATCTTTTTAACAAAAAGATGAATAATGAAATATGAGTACTAACTTCAGTCTGCTGTTCATCTCCAGGTCCAGCCGTCCCTGTTGGAGTGGATGTCCAGGTGGAGAGTTTGGACAGCATATCAGAGGTGGACATGGTGAGTGGCCGGAATATGTTCAATGCCAGAAAGATCAAGTAACATGAAGGAAAATTGTAAAAAAACAAAAAAAAAGTTTGGATCCTATTTAAAACTATATTTTAAATATTTTATTCCCAGTAGAACGTAAACATAGCATCAGTAGATTGTGGATGCGACATAAATAGTAGTTCCAGTAAAAAGTAGTTCCAGTTCAAGTAGTTCCAGATGTTCTCCAGACCACTTCTCCTGTTGTGATGGATTCGGTCTGGTCCAGTGTTATCTTGCTGAAATGTGCACGGTCTCCCCTGAAAGTGATCAGATGGGAGCAGATGTTGGTCTAAAACCCCCATGTAGTTTCAGCCCTGCCCCCTGCTCACAGAGATTCCTCTTCATTCTCTGAATTTATTGATGATATCCTACACCGTAGATGTTGGGATCTTCAAAGTATTTGTGATTTCATGTTATTTTTATGAAATTGTTCCACAGTTTTTAACACTTTCCTCAGGGCATACTGGAAGTTGTTGGAAGTTAAACACTCTTTCAACACATGGTGAGGAAGCTCTCTTCAGACAACACAGCTAATGAGCCGAAGCAGGAACATTTTTACAAACAGCTTGAAAATGAGCGCATGACTTAAAATACAGAGCTAACTTTTTGCTCCATTGCAGCTTGGCTTGTGGGCTGCAGCAGAAGAAAGAGTCTGCAAACCAAAGTTAGCATTAAAACAAAGCTTTTACATCATTTTCAGCTTTTGTTTTCTATCCAAATTAAAGAAGGCCAAGAAAATCTGCAATTTCATGGCCGGTGGAGAAGCAGGGTGGAACAGGACTCACTATAAACAACAAGAGTCTAGTTTCAAAATGAAATCTCTGGTATTCTAATTTCCCACTGGCACTGAAGGGGTTCCCTATTCTGAGAGTATCTTTACAGAAAGGCAGTGTCCTTAGTGTACATGATGAAACCTCACTGGCAGATTTTTCTGCTCAAAGTCAGCCTGAGTGATGTAATAAATCCGCCTTCTGTTCTCAGCATGAACTGGATCAAAACAGTTGTCCTGTCATTTATAAGCTCCTGTTTGCAAGGGCAATGAGGATTGCATTTTATTTGGATCCCAAGGTTATGTATTTAATTGTTTTCTAACAGTGTGGGGGAAAATGAGTATTTCCAGACTTTGGCTGCTAGAAAACATTACATCATAAAACCAAGCTGCTAAATAGTCACTTAGCAAATTATCTTTTTGCGTGAAGTGCAAAACAGTTTTTTTTAAATTAAAAGATTTACCAGTAAATCATTTTCTAAAAAAGCCCACCAGTGTTGCAGCGTGTACTCTCATCCTTCATCTGTTCATCTGTTATTAAAACTATACCCACAATTGACGCAATCCTATGCAAGTGGGTAAATAAAGAGAGTGTTGGCAGCCGGGGATTGATCACACATTTCTATAAACTTATATTTTAGTTGTTTGTCTGCTCAGATTACTGAAAGTTTCAGGTTTGATTAAAATAGAACCCAAAGTATAACCAGATAGAGTTTGACAGGAGATTATTTCAAACTTTACATGCTGTAATATGATGCCAACATGTGGGATGTAAGGAGTTCAGTCGTAAGCCCCAGTTTGAGCAGAACCGCCAACTCACCTGATGTGGGTTCATACTCAGTTTGCCGGGTAGAAATGAAGGTTGAGTTCATTAACAGCAGGATTGGTCGCTGGACTTTGCTTTAAAGCACATAGCAGCTAAACGTGGAGCTGCATCAGATCCTAGAGGTCTTGGGTATTTCTATCAAAACCTTTCCCATATTTTCCCCCGACGGACCTGCACATGGGCATGCATTGGCTGTGTTTACACATGAAGCTGTGTATACATTTTGTCCACTTATCTGATTCAAACCACAGGATTATTCTTCATCTTAAGAAAGATGAGATCTTTTAATGTTTATACTGAAATGTCGTTTCTCTTTAATAAAAGTTTTATTGAATCAGTTTTATCCCTATGGATTATCGCTTGGTTTGGTAGCTTAAATCTGGCCAACAAGAACCGTTTGGGTCGCTTAGTGAAAGCTGCAGGTAAAGTCTCCGGGTGTCAGCAGGAGGGCTTCAGGTCATCTTCAGTGAGCATGTCTGGAGGAATGTGATTTGCTTCCTTCAGGCCGTCGTTTTAGGGTCCCAGCAGGGAGGACAAAGACATTCAAAGTGTCATTTGTACCTACTGCATATCACCTCCTTCATAGTGCTGGCCACTGAATTACCCTTCCTGCTGATGTTATTCCATTTGTTTCATTTTAGTGTAATGTGAGATTCTCTCTTTGGCAGGTGCTATTGGGCTTGAATTGTTTTTTAATTGATTTTTAAAGTTTATTTAAACTCTTATTTCATTGTGATGATTGTCATTATTTTTGTCATCATTGTCCTGTGTAAGATTGTGCTATGGCATCAATTGACCATCAGGGACAAGAAATGGAATCTTATTCTTAACAACCTAAGGTCCATGGGGAGTTCGTCCTGAGGTAGATGCTGGGATAAATGGTTTACTGCCTTTGTAACATCAACTTCAATCACTTTAATAAATTTAACATGACTTCAGTCACATTTTTCCTATTGTTCTGTGACAAAGACACATAAATATACACTGTCTAAAATGTTTTTATTTCAGACCTTGTTCATACAACAGGCAGATCTGCAGAAAAAAAAGAGAATACATATATATTACAAAGGTGAAAACAGAAACACTCTGCATTAACACGTACTAGGACTGCAAAAGGGACAGTGAAAGTTTGTGCAGCAGTTCCTGCATTTATCCAATATGGGCAAATTGTCTCCCTACTGGACTGTTATATGCAACTGATAGAGTAGCCCACCCAG
>JAVQJG010136139.1:0-14384 GCA_036024015.1 Craterocephalus amniculus | reverse complement strand
GTGTGTGCTTTGTTTTCCTAGAAAAATGTTTTTAATGAACAAAATGTATTGTGAAGAGATTGTCATTTTAGCACTCCTGTTATGTTTGTTACTCTGGAACAGGAATAATGTTCCTGAGTGGGTCCGTTAGACTCATGAGCCCATACAGTTATCCAACAGCAAACACAAGAAATTGCATTTATGTCTCATTATTAACTCCATTACTAATCGTTTAATTATGCAGTGAAGTGGCCTTCTCTACCTCATTAAAGGAATATGTATGTATATATATATATATATATACTGTGTATATATATATATATATATGTTAGACCTCTCGTCTGATATAATGCAATACAGAAAATGGATGGATGTAGAGAGAGAGAAACAGAGAGAGTGAGAGAGAGAGATTGGAAACTAAATTAGAACTAACCACTAATTTACATTCTCATTTTGATTATCTCATGATCTCAAGAGAAAAGCTTGTATGTGGAACAAGGGACCTATTTCCCCTGCAGAGATTAAATAAGAAACCACAAAGATTTATAAGAAAAAGACGAGGCCTGAGAGCCCCGGAGCTGCTGGGAGAAAGTGGTGACCTGCAGAGACGAGACAAAACAAAGTCCCCCCCCACAGTCTCCTCAGTGGATCAGTGTGAGTTTCCCCCTGAGCAAGATTTGCCGTCTCAGACAATGAGCTCAAGAAGGTATTAACACAGTGACACACCTCACCTCTCCTCAGGCTCACACTAAATGCTGTGGGAAGCTTCCCCAGCCTTTAGTAATGAATGTAAAGGAAGAGTTCATTCCACCAAAAGCAATAAATAAATAGATAGATAGATAGATAGATAGATAGATAAATAAATGTTCCCCATGTACATTTTTTTAAATAATTTTTTTTTTACCATTAAATAAGACACCGGGGTTTTCTCTGTTAGAGACTAAGGTTAGATGAAAGTTACTTTTTATCTTAAAAACTTATATTTTATGTAGCCATTGTATGTTTTCTTCTTTACTCATATTTCATTCCAAGGGAAAAAAAATTATTACTAAACCCAAATAAGTGTGGGTGCTATGTAAAACGTATTTGCCAATGTTTTATACCCTGCAAAATATTAAAACAAAACTTAGAAATGTTGAAATCCAGACATTTTACAGCTTGCTGAAAAATAAGCGTCATTTTAAATATGATCTATTTTTTTACAAGGGTGTGTTTTAGCTTTTATTGTCTTATTTTGACAGTAGCAGGACAAGACAGAGGTCAGAGAGAAAGATGGTGGTGGCACGTGTCGCTTCAGCCAGCTTCCATCATGCACTATAGGGTGCTAGCTCAACCAGCTGAACTAAATGATGCCTCATTCACCTCTTCTTTTAAAACATGTAGAAAAGTCTGGGATCTGACAATGCCAGCTTTTTGTTTTTCAATAGAAAAAGTCATTTTTTCTAACCAAAAGCAGAATTTAAGAAGGAAAACACCACAGCTGCAGTGGACACCCACAAAGGAAGAAAAAATGGAGAGAGCTCATCTGCTGGAATCCCTTCCATCTCTTGGAATATCCTCCCTCCCTGTCCTCCCCTCGCCTCCTCTGGAAGATTCCTGTTCCACGAGCTTCAAGGGATTAAAGGCAAACTGATCCGCTCTTGGAAAGAGTAGCAAAACAAGTTGACTTCAGTAGAAAACAAAGGCAGTTCTGCAATTTCTCAGGTTTCTGGTCGCAAACACGTCCTTATTTTCAGTGTCACCAAATACAAACTACTTTATTTCTCAGCACCGGTAACAGTAGCTGACAAAAGAAAAACGTCTCACCTCAGAGCTTTCTGCAGATCTCTCTGAAACAGAGGTATCATTCAGTCAAATGATTAGTTAGGAAATAAGTCAACAATTTTTAAGGCAAAAGTGCTTTTACACCTGTTCCTCCTGGGGAAAACTGAGGATGCTTTACCTTATGACCAAACATGACATTCCCAGCAGCTTCCCATGGACTGGGTATATTACTAATGAGGAGATGTTGCACTGTTAACACAGCAAACCAAATGTTTCTCCTTGACATCAGCATGTTGAGAGACCATTTCATCAATTTAGCCCTGCAGCCCAACTTTGGGCGTTACTGTTCACAAAATTTATGTTTCAGCCTGTAGTTTAGTTTTGGGCTGCGCAGATCTGCCCAGTTTGGCACAGAAAAGGAAGAAAAAGAAACGTAAATCCACTTTTTTGTCCCTCTTTATTAAAAGAAAGCTTCTATGTCACATCTTACTACACCAGTATTCCCACATACAGTCAGATGCCCACAGTGTAGTTTGTAGTGGAACCCAGTGGAGCACCCAGTTTTACTTCAAGAAGCAAACAATCTCGCTACCTTTTTAAGATGATCTTCAAATTTTCTTTTTAAAGAACGCTTATAGGTAGTTGACCCTTAATATGTAGCATTTCCCTCCTTACAAAACCGGCATTTTTCCCATATTCTGTGTCCTTTATGCTGTAATCAAGCAAAGAAATCTCGTAGAGACAGCGAGGTTAAGAGACCTGAACCGATCTGGCAAAGTTGGAACGACGAGAGCCGATGTGGATCTTACTAAAACTGACCATCTGCTCGGCTTGGGTCTCTATCAACCAGATCTGCTCTGGTCTCTAAACCTCATCATCTCTACCACAACATTTGTTCTCACGATCTTGAAGGCAAGGCAAGTTCATTTGTCTATCACATTTTCAGGTTCCAGACGATTCAAAGTGCTTTACATAAAACATTTAAAGCATATATCCAAGAAGAATTACAATAAAATCATTGAAACACAAAATCATTAAAAAGATTAAAAGCAAGAGAAGTTTAAAGATACTGTGCAGATTTCAGTCATACTGTAGATACATGAGAAAAGGATTGAAGTTCTCATTCAGAACTAAAATTTGTCTGAACCACATGCAGCAACATGAGAAGAATCACATTAAGCCTATACAGCATACATCATCGGCAGGCGCTGGGCCCCGAGCTGATCTGACCACCTCTGGTACCTACATCCTCCCTGCAGGGGGCAGTGTGAAGCAGTATAGATTCTTTGCAACCTGGAAAAGTAAGAAAGAAGAAGTGGAGATGTAATTGCTGTCTACTGCGCTGCCTCTTATTATGTCTTTTTCTAAGACTGGGCATCAGTGCCGTCACTCCCACTATGTGCATTGAGCTCTACTGTGCAAAGGGCACCAAATTCCAGTGGGGGGAGCGAAAATATCAGTCTCATGATTCATGATAATCCTCATCACTATTTTACAGACTTCTGAACGGCGACTTGTGATCCGACGGTGGCACTTTATCAACAGGAAGATAGAGACTAAATAGCTAAAATAGCTTTTAGCTGCTAACAGCTGTAAATCAGTCGTTACTGTCCTCTTTCCACAGTAAGTAAGAGGAGAACCGCCACCCTTAAATAAAATGTAACCCCTGCTGCCAGAGACTTACTTACTTCACCTCAGAGAAATTTCAAAACTGGCGCTGAAGTGGGTGTGCCGGGAGGACCGAGGGGCTTTGATTGACAGCTGGCTTTGGCGCTGACACTGAGAGCTAAAGTGTGTAATGACTAGCGACAGCGAGTCAGGTTTTGCTACGGAGAGATCCTTTTAGGTGAAAGAGTTTTCTCCACCTCCCTCCCCTGCGATGGAGGTTCTGGAGGAGGTTCTGTGGAGGAGGCTAGCGGCCCTGAGCCGTATCGCTTCGAGCCGCTATCTCCAGCGATGCCTGAGCCATTTGTGCAAAATGTAAAAGAGTAAAAGGACAACGTTAAAATGTTTAATAAGGACAAATACACATAGTAGCACTCCAAATAGAGATTATTTCAGGTTAATTAAAGACAAGGCCATTCATGCATATACTGTATAAGGTAAAACATATTTTAAGAGTCACTAATTGTATTTTGTTTGTCTTGTAGCTCTTAACTGTGTGTTTACTGTTTACTGTGATATGGATGCTCAATAAAAGAAATTGTGAACCATCAGTTACAGAGACCATCAATCCGGGATGCAGCATCAACAATATTAGTCTGTTTAGAATTTGATGAAGGAGCTTTTTGTAAACAGGAAGGTCCTCGTCCGTTTTCCCTGCGAAAACTGCAACTCGCTGCACGTGTCAAAGTAGCACGGCCAGTGTGAGAGAAATGTACAGAGAAGGTTAAATAGGCAGCCTGCGAAGAACCACAGAGTTTCACAGTTTTTTCTGTAGACTACAGAAAAGCCTTCAAATCAGTGACCATATGTAATTAACTGTTTTAGGTAGGTAGCAATAAAATTCTCTTCTTGAATTCCTCCTTCCAGCCACCGAGACTGTCCACCACGCGGATTTGAGTCAGAGCTTGCCAATTTGTGTTTGTGTCTTTATCTGCACCTCTAGGAGAGGCCTGCGGTTTTGGCGAGGTGAAACAGGGAGGCAGCTTTTTGGTGCCAGAGGGTGTGGGGATGGATGTGGACGACGTAGGACAAAAGGAAAGGAGGAATGGATGATCAGCCATAAAGGTGAGGTGAAGAGTTCATGCCAGGGGAAGTATGCCTGTATAATTTAAAGTCCAAAAGTATGTCACAATGTGGTCGGTATGACTCCGGCCACGTTGTGACATAAACAACTTTTATCTACTGTCCTATCACGGAATCTTTCTTTTTTTTTCTTTTCAAGTCAGTGTGGACAAAAAGTTATAATCCAGTCCATAATTAACATTTTTCATCCTTTCATTTAATGTACTTGAGCGCTTTTGACTCGGTCGTCTTTAAAATGACATCTGCCATGAACAAATGTTTTCCAAGGCCAATTTAGACCGGTAATATGCTCATTTCCAAGTCTGTCATTGTGCGTCGGGTCAGGCTTCTCAAACTGACTAAGAGAAGTTTCTGGCTGCTGATGTCATTGCCACCATTTCAGCCATTGCCCTTTAATCATCCACGTTCTGCTCTGTGATTGGAGCCGTCTGACCGATCTGTGGGATCAATGGCAGAGAAACATGGCTGCCTCTAACAACAACCTCTCTGGAAGGATCCATCATGTGGAGTCAAACAAATAACATAAATAACATAAATAAAATATTTCTTTGCAGTAAATTGAGGCTGCCGCAATGGACTGGCGACCTGTGCAGGGTGTACCCTGCCGCTCGCCTCCTAATTGCTGTGATAGACTCCAGCGGGACAGAAAATTAATAAATTAAACTTCGGGTATAGCCAGAGTTAGAAATGGAAAAGGTTCCAGATTTCATTTGTTATAATGTTAAAACCTTCATGATTATTTAAATTGCATAGCTATAACTTTTTCATCAAAACAAAGACTTTTTCAAAAATAAAACATCCACAGAACATTTAGAGGGGAGCAGACTAAAAGGACTCATTTTACTGAATTTAAAAAGTCCCAAAAAATAGAAATATTTACATCTAGTTACTATGGCAACATCCACACTAAGGTTTTTGGCCAATAGCTCGGGAGTTGCCATCGCTACAAATCTGTGTAGAAAAAGCATCTACCTTTTATCACAGTTGTTAAAAACAAGCAGACCAAAACACAAAGCAGGAAGAAGGTTAATGTCGGTCAGGCTTCTGAGCTTTGGTGCCGACTGAGGTTCCTACTTTCCTTCTGGATAGCACGTTTGCTAATGCTAGCTAAGAGTCTGTAATACTGTTACAGGAAGGTAGGAATGAGAATGAATGAGTGTGATTCCACCACCTAGTGGCAGGGAGGAATTAAACTTGTAGGTTTCACCTTCAAGGTTTTTCTTTTGAAAAACTAGTATTGTGCTAGCATTGGGTTTGAGCTGGAAACTGTCCGTCATGGCAACCCAATACACAAAGTTAGTGACTGCGAAAGAAGAAAAACAATGTAGTTGACCTTTTGTTGTGACTAATTGTGGCATCTTGTGGCTGATTGTGTTGTGTCTGACTGTACCCGCTACTTACTGACCAAATGAAATTTCTGGCCCTGTTGTCTGTCATTATAGGACACATATTCATCTATTAGAGCATCCACTGCTGATAAAAAGTAATTCCTGGAGTTAATCAGCTGACATAAAGGAAAAACTGATGCAAGGTTATGAAATGCAGATGGAATTTCATGTCTGGAGCCATCACTCAAACAACAAAGAAACTCACCCCTCCCTTGTTCAACCACCTAATAAATCCAAAGGTTCGTGTGCTTTTTCTATACCCTGCACTGTAAATGGAGATGTGTTCAATAGAAACATGACAACATGTCATTTTTGTGTTTTATTTGTTTAAGCAGATGAAGATCAGAACACATTTTATCACCAATTTCCAAAAATCCAAGTCATTTGAAAGAGTTCACAAACTTTTTCTTGTGACTGTAACTCGTATCTCTATGATTTAGGGACATAATCGAATCGCCTTACTATAAACTAGGCCGTGGCTTATTTAGAGAAACTAATTAATCTAATAGGAATGCCTTTGTACTGTGGACACTTCAAGCCCCAGCTGAGTGCTTCATGCTATGTTGCAACAAATGGACTAAAACCATAGAAGTAAAAAATCAAGATGACTGATGTTGTCTTTTGTTGTTCAGTTGATGAAATTGTTGTTCAATAGAATATGACCAAGTTAATGTAAGTTTTTGTTAGTTTTTAAAGAAATGTTTTAATTTACATTTACAAGCATTTTATTATTTAAAAATTAAACGCAAGTTTTAGAAAAACCTACAGAGCCTGGCAAGTGTCAGTGTTAAAAAAAGAATTTAAAAAATGTTCAATCAAAACAAATGGACTATTGCAGAACTATTGCATCTGAAAGTCCTTTTCCATTTAAAAGGTCCATCAAGGGTTCTTCAAGGGTTCTTAATTAAAAATAATGGTTCCTATTTATACAGAGAACCCTTTTTGGGAGAAAAGTTCTTCTTGGAGAAAGTACGGTTGGTAGGACATCATCACGCTCAAATATTCATATGGTCAAAAATATTATTAATGCCTGTGTCAGAAATGCTTTCATCAGGTCATTCCACTGATTCTGCCCCAGCCCTGTCTTAGATGACTCAAATGTTTTACACCGTTTATTGAAACACTGTTACAAGACTGACTTTGGATCCCCAGTCTCCAGCTGTGCCGACCAGTCAGCTAAACCATGGGGCTGCTTTCAAGCTCCATCATAGGGCGTAGCTCAGTCAGGAGTTCAGTCAAATAAATCATAAACTAACCAGCAGCCTCATGGACCACAGATGATTTTTGCATATACAGCCTGCGTTACTCTCTCGTAAGAACGAGATCAACAACAGAGCTAAATATCACCCAATTGACCCCGCTTTCTTCTAGAACTGCCACAGCAACGTAAATTACTGTTAGTTTATGTATTTTCTGTCCACGAGTTCTGAACAGAAGACCTCTTTAAACAGCCGGAGAGGCACGCTGTCTGTTGCACTGTAAATCCGAACAGTGCAACTAACTCTAAATTATTAAGGACTGGTAACTCTAAAGATGTTTTTTAGTGAAAAGAAATCTAAACTATTAAGTTTTCTCAGTGAGTAATGCATTTTGATTTAAGTACAGTAGATCAATATTATTGAGTTCATGGCTGTCATTAAAATACATATTTTGAGTAAACAGCAGAACACTGCGTCATCTATGTGGGTATGTAGCAATGCATCCTGTCAATGGGTAGCTGGTGTGGTGGTTAGCACTCCTGCTTCACAGCAAGGAGGTCCCCAGTTTAATTCCAGGACAGATCTGGAGCAAGAGGACTGCTGATTTGGGCTGTAGAAGGGTTTGAAACAGTTTACTTCACGTTTTCCCAGTGTAGGCAAGCTTAGTCAAACTCATAGAATTTGTTTTCACTACTTAAAATTTTTGGTAAAGTACAAAATCATTTGAGTAACTTCAAGCTAAGTTTAGAGGAACTCATAAAATGTATTTATGGAACTCAAAAACTTTCCCGTAATCAGTTATGACAAACATTTTGAGTATTTTCAACTTTTTTGGGTTTACAGTGTGGCCAGTTAGCAGTCCGTAGATCTTCAACTATTTCAGTGAGTAAGGAGAGCGAAACCAGCTGAGAGTGGTCCAATAAGAGCTGCGGGGTCCTATGAGGACTGAGAGATCTAAGGGCAGAAACCATGTCAACGAAGAAGTGCAGGAAATCCACACACAAAAAAAAATTTTGTGTTTCAATACAGACAGCATGAGAAGGACACACTAAGGAGGCAAATAGATGTGCAAACCAGATAAGAAAAGCAATACAGTTTAAATGCAGAGAGTTTACATTATTCTGCTTGATAATGTTAGTGCTGTTGGAAATGTTAATTTTGTTAACCTCCTCCTTTTTAATCATAAAATAAAGTTGTTTTATTCCTAATGTACACTTTGGCTCCCATCTACAGTATATTATGCTAACATTAGCAAGATCTTAGCACTTGACATAACTACATCGATGACCGGCAGTCCACCTGTTCAAACTGTATCCTACCCCTTGAAGTTATGCTTGTGTTGTTCTCTCAAATATACGTCGCTTTGGATAAAAGCGTCTGCTAAATGACGGTAGTAGCAGTAGTAGTAGTAACATGCATTTTTCACAAGTTTATTCGAGTATCTTGTGTTTGTTTCTTTTTTCAGGCACTGGAGCATGCAGAATGCCACAAAATGGCATAAAAATACCACAAAAGGACTTGTGTGTTCATTTGGTGTGATTAGAGGTGTAATTTTCAAATCTTGATGCGCCATCTCATCAGAAACAATAAAACATTACTAGTGGGAGTTAAGAAATGCACTTGATTAAAAGACAAAAACTGAAATGTTATTCAGTTGAGGGCCGCCAGAAATGTTACTGTAAGGCTTAAAACTGTCACAAATAAGGAGGAATCATGTGGATTTATGCAATGTGTTAAAAAAAAAATTAAGTCAATTAAGTCAGACAGTCATGACAACAATGTAAAATGTTTTTGATAAATGTTGGTGATGATGATCTCTCTCAACCCCCAGTTTGGAAACCATTGCTCTACGGGACAGGGGGAACAAAGTGTGTTTGGTGAGAGACAGATAGCGCATATGATTCCTCCCCTCTCCCTCTGCAGCAAGAAAAGGGGGGGGGGGCTTTCAAAGAAAAAAAAACTACTACAACATTAATTTCCTTTAGGATAAATAAAGTATTTTATGGAACCGACTGTAGGCTTGCTGTCCAGGTTCAGGGATAATTATTGGCCTATTTGACTTAAATGATTAAAAAAGCTGCTTTATAAGTGTGTGATTATAACCCCACATGGGATTTAAAGAGAAGAAGAGTTTCAGTCACATCTTTATGGAAATGTATTTATGTGTGTTATTTCTTCTGGTCTCTGTCTCATTCTGTTATTTATCTAACTTCTGCACAGTTTTTTCCAGTTAAGCTTCTGCTTTATGAGTTGATTGCAGGACTAAATACAGACCTCAGGACTCTAAACCTCGCATACCTTTCTGAATGAAAAATGTCCAACTTGTTACTTAAATAGCATCCCCGAACAAAAAATGTTGCCCTGGGCCTCTGTGGGGTTAATCCAGCTGTGCTCAGACTGGATCCACAAAGGGTTGTCTTCTAATCTTTTAATCATTTAACTGTATTGGGGCTCCAGAAGATAAACATGTTCCAGATGGCTTAAAAAGAAATGACTCTGATCCTTGTAACTGCAGGTGGCTGTAAACCATCAATCATGGAGGCTTTAAGATAAATCCAGAGGGGGATCCTTCACGACACAGCAAGTTTCAGTAGGTTTAATTCATCACATTCAGCTCTGGTCTCTTCTATTCTGGACATGAATATGATGGATCTCAGGAGTGACGAATGCACATCAGAAGAAGGAATGAATAATTCATTCTGTGGGCCCCTCACCTCGTCCCACCCTGCTGCCCCTGTTGCCCGGTCATGTATTTTCTGTTGTGCAACCACTGCCTCCTGCTGGTCCTTCTGGAACGTGTGACGCTGTTTCACCTGCACTGTTTTTCTTCTCAATATTTTAATTTGCAGCTTCCATAGGAGCATTAACTCAGAGCCAAGGAGATGACTGAGGAAGTAACCAGGAGCTAATGGATTGTAAAACTGTACTTACTGATGAATAAAGGTTTCTGTCTTTTCCGTTTTATTTTGTAGTTTTTCCACATGTTTTGCTTCCAGTTCATTAGTACACCAGCTTTAATTTGATAATTTTCTTCACCTGCTCCTCACTATATACGTATATATACCCCTTAGTCCGTGTGCGAGCCATAACACGTGCTTACGGATCACTGCAACTAGGAACTCCCATGCAACAATAAAACACATTGTCCTTGCAAGTCACAGAGGTAAAACATTATAACGAGCACTGACAGTTTTCTCTGTTGTGATTTGTTAAAGCAGGTCTCACCTTTGCAGAATAGCAACCACAAAGGCTGTGAATCACCAGTTTTTGTTTTTCTTTTAATGGCTTTTGTAGAATTTGTTAGGCCAACTTGCCTCCTTTTGGACATAGTGTTTCCTTATTAGCTAAGTTTGCAAGTGTGTGTTAGCCACATATTTTCCTAATTTATTTTGTTTTCAGCATAAAGAAGCTCAGCTTGCAGCACCGGTGGGCTTCAGTGGTCGCAATAATTATTGGATCTCTAGTGAATAAATTAGGCTATGGTGAATTTTGAAAAATCAGGACTTCATTGTAAGTATTATAGAGACCTCCCAAAATTTCACAAATTGTATTTCATTGCGAGATCATGTGGCATTAAAGGGAGCTAAAGCTGATCCGTTACAGTCCTCAGACTTACTTCAGTTTTTATTAAACCTTCACTCCAGCACCTGCCGGCCTATATCCATGCACCTTGACTATGCTGCATCATGGTAAACATGCCCTATCAAAAGAAATTGTGACCTGAAGCAAACTTCATACTTGACATGAGCTAATTTTGTGCAAAAAATTGACCAATTTCCCAGATTTGTCATGTATACTACAGTGACATTTAGTTAGGTATTTTTCAGCTATATTAATTGTTTTTGCCCTTTCAAAGATAAGGTTTAACTTTTACATATTGAAATAAAAATTTATCAATTATTAAATTAAAAAATGACTAAATGTACAAAATAACTGAGAAAATCAATTACACTAGAGATTAATATGATAATTCATAATTTTGAAGGAAAATAAAAACATATCACAATAATATTATACATATTGCAAAAACAATATGCAATAACTTGCATTATACCAGCAAAATATTAGAAACAAAACACCATCAGTGCCAGTAGCATTATCATCATGACGACTGATAGGCTGCCATGATCATGTGACACAGAATAACTGTGGCTAGGCTCCACATGCAGGTTTATTGCTGTAAACCCTCAGAAGTGTAAACAAGTCACAAGTTTTCAGTCAACAGGGTATCTCGATATTCAAAAAAGTATTGATTTGAATACTTTGATTGGCTGGTATCGCAGTGTCAACTCCAAAGTATCGATACAAAAGTCCCTAGCTCTGTCGTGAATGAAATATTGGCTTTTACATTTCATATTGTTCCCATTAAAAAAATGTAGAGTTCGGTTGTATATTTGTAATTTATATTTTTTATCCACATATTTATTTCTCTTTCTTTTCCTTTTTACTTTAAACCTGTGATATCTTCTGTAGGTAGTATTTTGCATTATATATTATTATATATAGTTCATTTTACTCAAATTATCTTCCTTGGTCTTTAATGCTGCTGCTACAAAATTTCAGTCCGGGATAAATAAAGCAGATACCGATATAACCTGCTAGTGGGAGACAAGACTCACGACAGCGATGGAAGGACTGGATTATTATTTTAATTTAACTATGCTTACAACAAGTAGTCATACCATAGTAGAGTTTCCACAGTGAATACTAGCAAAATGAACATGAAAGCAGAGTTAACATCAGAAGAGCAAACTGTGCAGAAAGTATAGATTTAAGTCTGCTTTTAGCTGACGTGTGAACACACAACTAATGACGTGCAAAAAAACTCTCTTCTTTCTCCTCATTTGCTCAGCTTTGATATTTAAAATGTAAATATACCATCAGTTTCTATATAATGTGAAGACAATAAGTGAGTTGCCTGAGTCATCATTGTAAATAACAGTAGGTCAAATTTATTGGAATGAATCTGTTGACGTAGCTACAGCCATCAGCAGGTTTGTTTAATTTCAGTTCAGTTTCAGACGAGTTTTCTTTCTGTTCCATCTGGGAACAACACAATGCTACAGGACGTTTTCTGTGGTAACGGTTTCTATGGGCTCCACCTGAGGCTCAGTGGGAGGGGTGGTGATGTCCTCCATCTGCTCTGAATCCGGTTCTGTCACCACCACAGCCACCTGCAGAGACAGAGAGGAGAGTCTCAGCAAGTAAAGGACAACATAAGCTGGACAGTTGTGGACACCTTAGATCTTTGTCTGGGTAATGAGCAGACTTGTGCAGAGCTTGACATTCAGTTCAGCTTTTTAATGCATAGGGCCAGTTCCCGACACAGAATACAAATCATTCATTAGCAGCTGATTAGACAACTCAGGCAGGAATTTATTCTCAAGAAATACAATATAGAGTAATGAATGTCTTGACCTTTGTGGCTTCTAGGATGGACTTTCATGCATGGGAAACTCATTTTCCAGATTTTTTGTGGAATATTTGCACGCTCTGGCCTTGATTTACAAAGGTTCTGCGTGTACTAAAACAAGTGCTAACTGGATTGCAAACTGATTTATTAAGACAGCGCAATGAAGATTGCCCCTGTTATCCTGGCAAAATAGTCCAGGCTATCCATTTTGCATGTCTGCCGCTGATGAATATGCAATGTGGGCTTTTCTGCCAGGATGTGCATAATGTTGGGAGGACACTATGCAAATAAAGCAGTTTTGCCCATGCAGTGTGATTTATGAAACCTTTAACTTGTTTGTGGCTCTTGTGATTTTTGTATTGTCTTTTTGTTTGAGATATCGGCTTCATTTTTTGTTTGCCCAGTAGGATTTTTCATGCTGGTCAAAAGGCTGTGCTGCACGGGAGATTTTCTGCATAATGTTTTGCTCTTTCAAAACTTGTTATGCTGTGTCGCCATGGCAACGAGACTTGTTTACCACCAGGATCAACTGATAATGCTCTCTAAACTCAACATTATCAGTGAAATAACACTTCAGATCCAAAAGGAGTTGAAAGTAAAGAGAAGATGATGCAGGACAGGGATGCAGCAGAGAGAAAACAGTGACGATTTGAACTGTTTCTTACAACTGTTGTGACGGGTAATAAACAACTCAGCGAGATGCTGAATGGAGGTGGAATTGCAGTTCTGGTTAACCAGCGTTGGTGTGATCCTGGACATGTTGCTGTTAAAGAGAAGATCTGCACAAGAGGCATGGAACTGCTAGCTTCTTGCATCAGACCTGAACAAGCCTCTCACTGAAGATCATTCCTTCCAGCAGCCTGAAGAACAAGAGCAGTACAATACTGGATTTCCCTCTGGGATCAATAAAGTATTTATTCATTTCATTTCATTTTAGAGTAGGGCCGATACCGATACTAGCATCAGAAATACTTGCCAATCCTGTCAATAGTAAGGGATCGGGATCGAGTACTTGTCTAAACACCATCCGATACCGGGGAAAGTGAACCATAATTTATTCCTGCCCTACCTCCCCACACACAGGAAGGTAGCTGCGGATGCACATAACTCAATGTTGTGCTAACAGTTAGCAATAGCATTATGCCATCAATTTGCAACAGCAACATTTGATCATTTAACTAAGGCCCTATAATTTCGACAATCAAAGAATCACCCCTCCTCCCCCCTTCAGAACAGCATGGCGAAGCGGCTGCCTGGACCAGACTGAGCTGTTTTCTCCTGAGTTCTCCAGATAATGGACGAGTAGGGAGCTCGAACCGTCCACAGGCTGCAGACCCAACACACCAGTTATCTGCTCCTTGCAGAAAGTGAGTTGCATCTGTTCCTCTAAAATGGTCAGGAGAATCTCTTTGATGGCTCCCCGACGGTCTTATTTGTTATTAGCATTTTTTTCTTTGGTTTATGTTTTGCAACCTCCTCTTAACTTCATCCTCTGTTATTCTGGTTTTTCAAACTGCATTTACTTTTTTGCAGTTATTCTCCCATATTGCAGTCCTTCATGGGGACATTTAGATTTGTGTTTCTCAAGCTTAGCAATATTTTTATTCGTCGCCTCTAGTTATATTTTAACCTCAGTTGGATTGAAGATATTTTTATGCTTCCTTGCTCCACGGATCCTTCAATGACAAAGCAAAAGTGCGCCAAATCCTCATTTAAATACTGCTGTTTGCACCCATTAATTGTGTGAGCAATGTTAGTTGATCACACGCAAACCCGTCCGTCCGTCCTCTTCCGCTTATCCGGGGTCGGGTCGCGGGGGCAGCAGCCTAAGCAGGGAAGCCCAGACTTCCCTCTCCACGGCCACATCAGCCAACTCATCCGGGGGGATCCCGA
>JAVQJG010136121.1:0-10195 GCA_036024015.1 Craterocephalus amniculus | reverse complement strand
GAGTAAAAACAATTTAAAGTAAGCTACTTCTACCTGGATCCACTCCTGCTGCAGCTTCGCTCATACAGCTGATCACTCGTACATGAAACCAGGAAAACGGGAGTTATAGAAATATTAGGATTATCCATTGTGAAATTTTACCTACAATATGGAAGGTGATTCCTATTTTGTAGCCTTATTTTATCTGAGCCCCCCTATGCTGAACACAAGTCTGGCATTTTAAGATGTAGCCTAGCTATGGAAGTTTGCTGCTGCAAAAGCCAAATTAAAATAACTTATTAAGTTAAACAATCGTTTAATTCAATCAAATAGTCCCGTGTGACCGTAAAAAGGTTAAATTTTAAAGCAGCCAATTTATCTTCAAATCGGTTGAAAGTTTACAAGACTAAGACTATCTGAACTTATAAAATACCACTTGACTCGTATGGCGCGTATTGTCTTCTGACAGCAGCCTGGTCTGACCCAAGATAGCGGCTCTGTCGGCACGTCTCTGACCCGAGGATGCGGCGTCTAACTATATATGTCTATATTCACTGCTACCTCATTTGTGTCTTCATTGCATGTGCACATTCTGTCTTTTTTCAACAACAATAATTATAAAGAATCACATTGCAAGCATACAACAGCTTCTTTTTCATTAATTCCAGCAGTGATAGTACTTTCTTCCTTTTTTCTTAACATAAATTAATTACAAAAATTAATCAAAAGGACATATAATTTATGTAAAAACAAAATTAACAAAGACACAAAAAACAAACAAACAAAAGAGCAATCAATGCAGGTAGAAAGAGAAGCTTGTGAGGGACATCTTAATTTTGTGTGCACATTCAAGAAGACCAACCTGCATAAGCCTTAGCCATGTAAAATAAACTTTTTTTCCCCTTCAGTCTCCCCAGAATCCCTTGCAAAAGTGAATGTCTAATCAAATAATCAAATATAACTGTGGTGGACAATTAAAAAGGAGCCAATGTCTGAATCACTAAATACCAGCCAGATTGTGTACTTTGTCAACAGACGCAGGAACGTAATGTACGACAACATATGAACTTTAGGGAAAGTTGTAATTTGATTCCTGTCCCTAATCCGTTTGATCCATGAAAGATTTGGATATCACTTGATGACCAGACCTCTTGTCAATTGCCCTCACATGAGCCATTCCAAACATAGCTCCTGTTGTGTGTCACAAGATTGCTGTTTCTTGACAAGGGCCATGGGTGTCAGTTCAGACTGAGGTCTTTAAAGTGGTGCAACAAATTCATTGAAACAGTAATGGGACTTTCTAAGAATAACTAACTGCGGAGAAGGAAATAAATGGGGGACTTCCTTTCATTAGGCTCACTTAAATGTTCAAATATAGCTAGTCACAAGGGACTTTACAGAACAAAGGTGGCATGTGGACATGTTCAGGATGGAAGCTGTGGTTGGCCACATGTGATTTCTTTCTTCATAAGAAAGCTTCTAGAGATGGGTTTTAACCTATTGGTTTGAAATATTCGGAGCATTGCAATGCTCCACTGGACCCATGATTTCATTAGCATGAATCACGTATAGGAACCTATGAGAACATGTTCATGAGGCAGATGGGCGCCCTCCCTGAGTCGGGTTCTGCTGGAGGTTTTTCCTTCCTGTTAAAAGGAGGACTCACTAGAGGCAACGGTTTTTCCTTTCCACCGTTTCCTCTGGCATGTTCAGAACGGGGACTGCATCGAAGACAAGATTCAGTGCAGTCTGTTGGTTTGCTTAGGTAGGCTATTTGTTATGAATTGGCTCGTATGAATGCTGAATGATGACAACAGACTGGCTCAAGCTGAAATCTATAAAGTGCCTTGAGATGGCATTGTTGAGAAATGGCTATATACAAATAAAACTGATGATTATAAATAAAGTGGCTGAAGTGGATAAATTTACATTAAATAAGCATTATTACACGCCTAACCAAACTATAGGACCCTATATCAGTTGTGAATTAAATTTATGTGAAACTGGACCAAACACTCTGCACCCTGGTTGGACGTTTTTCCGGCAATATTAATGAATGAACTGTCAAGCAATAGTCCATAGCAAACAGCCGAATGTAACACTCACCAATCACAAGATGTACTGCACTTCTGAAAGACAGATGCACCATTTTCTGTTATTACAGTCAATACTAAAATTGAAGACCTGGACAAGAATAAAACACTTTTTTGTTATTTGCACTGAAATTGTATTTAAATAACATAACAGCTTTTTAGTTAACAAGGTGGCGGATTGCCATATAGAGGATTTGACTGAACGTTTTTTGTAGGACAGTGGGGAGGTAATCTTCTCATGTAATTTTGACACATATCCAACAATCAGCATGACTCCCATATTTTTTACCTCTGAGAAAGCCAACCTGGAGATTACTGGACGGGTAAACAACTCAGAGGGAGGAAAAACATGAAAGAGTGACAACAGTGTGGACAAACATACGTGCTGATTGAACATGTCATGGAAAATCCTGCAATTTTGACCTTCACTTGCTGTTGTCGTCACAGCTCTCACGAGTAACTCTGACTCTCTGCCATTGCTACAGAGACCACAGAGCACTAAATCTGGTCCAGTACTGCCAGAAACATCTGAACAAATATTAAAACCATTCCAAAGTAAGGAGACTGCCAAAACAGATGGCTGTCCATGAGAAAAATTTTAACTGAGCTGTATTGCCACACAACTGCCAGCTAATCAGCTTTAGCACTTAAGCTAATACCAAAAGGACTCCAAAGTACCTGTGGGAAACTCGTTCGCCATTCAGAACAATCCCACTGTAAATCACTAATAGTCCCATTGCAAGACAATGTGAGCTCTCAGACTATGCTAACGACCTAACCTTTCTGTTCCCACACATTCCAGGCTCAAGCCACCACAAAACCCTTAAGCATCTTTAACCAGGAACCTTATTTCTGAACCTTGACAAAAAAATCAAAGAAAAGAAATCAAACACAGATTCACTTGGGTGCTGGAGCAAACAATATGAAAATCACTGAATGGTGAACCTAACCACAGCTTTTGGCACAAAAAAGGAATAAATCTGCAATTTTTGACTGATTGAATTTCTATCTCATTAAAACAAAACAAAGAAAAAAATTCCAAGATCAAACAATTGTTTCTGAAGTCCTGAAACAATGACTCAAACAATGCCATGCATAGTGGTAAATGGATTAGAATATTTAATTATTTCATAAAGCAAAACAAGGTTGGGGATCTGACCTGCATGCTGTCGTGTTTGGAGGGTTGATGAGAAGAAAATGGAAGAGCGTCATTTTGCCCACATCGGTATATTCAGTCTGACAAAAAAAATGTAATACAAGGTTTTGTTGTCTTTTTGGGCTGGTTTGGAAGGCTATGCTCATGTCCCCTTAAGACGCTGTATTAGTGTATGTAGTCACATGACTCCACCTCATCAAGTCTGTAACAAGAAAGAAAGAGACAGTGAGCAGAGGACGATTTAAATATTGAAACGGCTGCTGTTGAATTGAAAGAGAAAGGGGGGGCTTTTTGTCAAAAAAATAAATAAATGAAAATTTGTGAATATCACAGTAAATAAACAGCCCTCAAAAGCATTGCAAAGACAACTTCCAGCAGTAAGCATGAACCATCTACAACCAGCACAAAGGGACAGTAGTTTATTTAGAGCAATGAACAAAGGAGGCCTAGAAGGACAACATAAACAAAGGAAAGTTAACTTACTATCACACTATTGTTGGCTTGCCATGGAAGTTCAAGCATATAGCTATAAAGAAATTTCTTACAGGCTCAGTGCGGGCAGCATTTAGTCTGTTGGTTTTAAAAGAAGATAGGAAGAGGCAGACATGGAAAAATAATCTAAACACCCCGATAAAAAGCTGGTGAGGTCCGAAAATGCTGACAACAGATATGTATTCATATACGCATCATACTGTATATTCCTAAGAGGTACAGTGTGTAATACCTAGTGGTAACGACGGGAAAACCAAAGACTTCATTGGCCAAGCATGGCTGGGAATAGAATGGTGGCTGCCAGTGGCCAAAATTCTTCAAGATATAAACTTTTTCATCTGCGATGATATACGGTGGCCCCAATGCAGCGGTGACTGCACTTCAAGTTGCTTCAAAATTGTGTTCATGTGTACTGTCTTCTTCTATGTGCCTTTTAAGGTGTTACAATATTCTAGCAATTACCAAACAAAGCTTACACTGCAGTTTTAAAGCTCAGAGCGTTCTTAATGTTCGTCCATTCAGAAACGCTCTGGTAAAAATGGTGCCACAAATATGGCAGCTGCCATATTTGATGCTCCATGGCAATGCTTCATTTGGTTTTTAATGTTAATATATTAATGATATATGAAATAGTTGTGTCACTGACCTTTGATTTAGCTACACACTGCAACTACCACTGTCCCATGATTAAGGTTGATGAATTACCTTTAATCCTATAAATTCTTTGGCTAATGAAGGGTTTTAACAACACATACTGTACATTCACTGATCAGTGGGATCAGAACTAAAAATACATATCAAACAAACATCAATGCAAGTATTATTTGTCAGTTTTAATTATGAGTGGCGCACATTGACGTCCAACACAGAAAAGAATGACAGACTAGAATCTGGGAATCTGGAATTTAACGAGGAATATGAAGGGATTTGATGATATGTGGTTGTTCTCTTTGTTGGTGAACTGGAGAATTTTGTCGAGGTGAATGAAGTGATTTTGTTCTCACGAATATGATCACGGAGATCTTGCAGCTTTTCTTTTATGCACCAGCCGTACAAAACTTTCTTCTTGTGGGGCTCCAAGAACTATTGTGTGATTGGTCAGACATTTGAGATCGGTGAAGTTAACATGGAATAACATTCAGCGTAAGGCTGTTACTTCCACTGATGCCAGCTTTACTTAACAGCAGAGAAAGTACAAAAATGTATACAACATGTGGTATAATCATCCACATCCCTGCTGTTCCGTGGACAAAGTTTCACATCTAATATGAAATAACCAGGTCAAATTTGGTCTTGACCAGACCAAAACAAGCTTTGGTCTTTTTCTTCCTGCCTCAAAAAAAAAAAAGAAAGTTGTCACTTCTTGTGGCTATTTCAGTTGCTTTTTGGGGTTTGATATGAATGGAAGTGATGGTCTGAATCAGCAGTGATACTGTCTCGTATCATCACTAGCTCTTTTATCAAATCCATTCAAAATCATATAATGGTTACACTTAACCATACTGCAATTGTGGTCAGAGGTGGAGACCCAGTTATCCCCCTCCAGGCCCTCCAGGGAACAGAGAGATGAATCACTTCCTCACAGGTGCACTATAAGTTTAAATTGAGGAGGAAGAGCAGCAAGGCAAGGTGGGCTTTAACCTGGGACAGAAGCAGTGTTGGGTTACACCTGCACCTCTGGAAATAAATGGTAAAACTCATTGGTTTTCTCAGCCTTTTCACAATAATCATCTCTTCACAGTCACATGAGGACAAGATAAACATACAAATCAGACCAAGAGACAGACACCTTTATAACATTCTTCTTGAGCACAACACATTTAGTTGGTTGAGGAGGCTTCACAGTTGCCAAACAGACAGATTTAAAGAAAAATGACTCAAAACAGTGACCTAACATATGGGTCAGATATGTCTTTTCTCAATCTACGATCAAATACAGAAAGTCATTAAAAGAAAACACATTTCAAAACATCAACCAAAAGCAAAGTCTTGGGTTAGTTAACCTTTACCCAATCAGTCAAGGCCTGAAGATAGTGACCTCTCAATAGAGAAAGAAGAAACAAAAAGAAAAAGAAAACTGTTCTGAAAATTCAATGCCTTGTTTTTCTGCAAACCTAGATGAGCTGTACAGAAATAAACGCGACCAGCAGCAGAGCCATGAGGCTTCTGATCTGCCTACGCGGTTCACAGGGCCACATCCTCTCTGCCTCCACTAAGGGAGAAAATAGCATCAGCAAGCAACCCTGCCAGACATTAAGGTAGCCTGTTATTCTCACACAGTACAAACACACTGGCTTCAGCAGCAGCCATCCAGTCGACTCTATTCCTATTAGGATTTTAACAATGAGCACTTACTCAAAATGCAAATAAAATCCTGATACATGCTATTAAGTAAACACATAATAGAAGTGATAATTGAAAAAGGAAAAAACTGTTCGCTGACACCCAATGAGGACACAAATTGCAGCACAAATACCAGAAGGTACTCAACTGACGAGTGTTACAATAAACAACAGTAACTTTTGCCATCCATCCATCCATCAATCCATCTTCTTTCACTTTTCTGGAAATGGGTCACAGAGGCAGCTACCTGAGCAGAGAAACCCAGGCTTCCCTCTCCCCGGCCACATCAGCAATCTCATCCAGGGGGACCCTGAGGTGCTCCCAAGCCACCCGAGAAATAAATCCCTTTAGCGTGTCTTGGGTCTACCCTGAGATCTCCTCCCAGTGGGACGTGCCCGGAAGAGACCATAAGAGTCGCTCTACATAATCTGATCATCTGATCATAGCAAGACTGACTGTTGAGGACTCTGTGGTGCAAAAGGATTAAAAAGCCACTGATCTAAAGAGATGTGGAGAAAATGATGTGGTCAGATGATCCAAACTAATTTTTAAACCATTCAGGTTGAAAGAGCTCTCTCAACATAGGAGCTGGTATTCCCCTACGTTGCATCAGGTCTTCAACAGCAGAATAGGAACGAATGCCTGAAACCTATAGTAGGGACATCTTGTGGCTCAGGACGTCTGCAGGACATAGTATGTCACGCAGTAGGTCCCAATGGGAAGAGCAAATCAAACATCAATGGAAGACGTGTCTTCTGAAAGAATGGCCGTTCATGCAACTTCACTAAAACACCCTGCTGTGTTTTATATTATCACTATATAAGTATCATTCTATTCTATTGAAAGGGTGTGTTTACAGTTCAACCACCAAGCTACAAATAAAAGACAGACAGGGGTAGGCATAATGACAAAAATCTAAACTGAATCTTTGCACAAGGGCTCCACATATTCAACAATAAAAACCTAATAAAAGCACAATGGGTTGGGCTGCCGTTCCCCTCTCAAATCTTGCCGGGATCTTACCGGTAAGATGACAATAACACCTTCTTTATCCTGTCCAAGGTCTATTTTCAGACACCCATCCTTGTCCAAACCCATGTGTTGCAACATGGAGAGAACAAAATGTAACGCATCATCATTTGCCTTTCAGGTGTCCCGGTACTACCTGTAAATAGACCTGCCCGTCTATTTTTAGCCCGCTGCACGGACTGACTGTCAGCACGTTCCCACCAGAGAACCCAAAGATTACAAGCTGTACCCTTAAGAAAGGCGCATTCATATGCTTGGCGGTTAGTCAGACCTGACAAGCAAGGAGGGAAGTCCTTCAGACTGAAGTAAACAGCTCAGAAATTCTTCCATCATTATATGGCTTTATGAAATTATATTCATATCTTTCAAATTCCACACAGAGACAACCCCAGAGGAATTTACTGATACTGCCATTGGAAGTCAGTGGCCTCATTTTATTTATGTGGGAATTTCAGATAAAGCCAGTACAATATGGTAAACAATTCACATGCCTCTACTTATCTCATTCATCCAATTTACTCAGAGACAGCATTCTGGGATATGGACATCAATAAATGAAAGATTTTAAAGTCTAATTCCAGCACTTATTAATCCTCTAAAACGTCAAACATGGAGACAAATCACGGGTCACAGGAGGGGTAGTACTGGGTTTGGACAAATATGCATGTTTACTCTGCGATTCGTTTTTTGTTTATTATACTGCTTTGATAATTACTTTTACTAGATGCCGTTGAAGCCATGGTGACTAGCCGTAGCCTGTTCAAGACAACCGTAAGTTGCCTCTGTTTACAACATTCTTCTTCGTCTGTCGCCTATTTTCTCGCGCTGGAGCTCCCCCTACAGCTTTGGGGTGCGCACTGCATGGTAAACATACCCAGAGTTGCATTGATCCGCTTTAAGCACAAACGTGTTGAATCTCAGAATGTATTCATTCTTAAAGGAGATTTTGATCATGAACAATACAAAGGAAACATTTCTCAGCTATTGTTTTTTCAGTGAATTAATAAATTAATGTTTAAGCAGTGTTCATTTAATGATACTTCTACAGTAAAATATACTGTAAATCTAAAACACAGTATTTTATTGATAATTATTCTATAGTTAATCAAACATTACTGTAAATACAATCTAAAACAGTATTTAATTGAAATTTATTTTACAGTAAAGCTAAGTATACTGTAATTGTTTATTATTTTACAGTTAACTCATAAAATACTGTAAATGGAATTACAGTATGTTTACCTTAAAACATATTCACAGTAATTACCTGGCTAATTGTTGCCAGTAAGTTACTGTGAATTTTAAGGTAAATTTGTTACAGTGCGGTCCATGGTTGTGGACAAATGGAGAGAAAAATGTTTTTATGCTGTACAGTCCAAGGGCAGCAAGAAAACCAAGTAACCCAGGAGGGGACCACACAGTGTTTCCTGTAAGTGTTGCATAAGTCTGTGATGCAGAGGGGAGAGATAAAAGAGAAAAGTACAGGGAGAGTCATATGGACGAAGGAAGTAATGGATGGACAGGAATCCAAAGAGAAAATCCTCCTGAATTAGTAATAAGGCTTGCCCTCCTCTTGTATTTTAAATGAGGGAGATCAAGTTTTTGAAGTCCTGGTTTTCAAAACTGCCTGAGAGAGTGGACATGCCACAGGGAATCTCAGAGCAACAGAAACACTAGGTCAATGTTGGTGGAAGCAGGGTTCCACTTTGAACGTGCCATCTCTCTGCTGTGTGCACCATATGGACACAGTCCAAGCCTTTACTTACTCACAGCTGCATAAAGCATTTTCAGCAAAGCTAGAAAGTGGAACACCTCTATCAATCAGAGAAGCTTTACTTCACTTAACGTTTTGGTGCTTGACATTTGAGTGGCCCCATGGCACATGGAGACACAGAGAACCCTGTGCGCTTCCCTGGAGCTCATGTGACAATAAAATGTGCTAGGAAAGCAATGTTCCAGTGTACCAGTGGCAGAACATTTAAAAACATGAACATTGTTACTACATACTTTTTCAAGGATTCAAATCACAAATTCAATCACAGCCTTATATTAAGGGGAACCAGAGAATCCATATGAGACATTTTACCATCACTTATGTTACAATTTAATTCAAGAGCCAGCGATCAATATGCAATGATACGACATGTTTGTTTAACACAGTCACACTGCTAATCATTGATCTCACTCCTGGTTAATACATATTTAATAACTAAACCGAACCCACTCAGGGTTATACAGGCAAGGATCTTCTCGAATACATGACAAGATACAATCATAGTACACCTTCACAAATACTTGTATCCATGTGTGAAACTGCACATACAACAAGATTGCAATAATTCCTGAATAATTGAATCATTCCTGGAATTAACTGTTACGATAACAAATTTAAAAGCTAAGCAGTGATGAAATAAATACATTTATGATTTACACGTAAAAACCCATCTTTTAAATCGGTTTTATCACATAAACTTAACTTGCGGTTTTTGTGCCTTATAATAACCGTGTGGTTTTACCATGGTCATGCCTTCTGTATCTTGCCCTGCTTTTAACTCTTGTTTCCTGTTAACCAGCATTGAGTTTGTATGAAAAGTGATTTTTGTTGTTGTTGCTTTTGTTGTCATTGTCATCGTAATTGGATGAATTGCCAAACAACTGTGCCAACCTAAAGCAGCATGCAGGATGAAGGCAGTGACGTTTATCTACATTTGACGTCGAGTTTTTACAGATTTGTTTTGTTCTGAATGCTTAGTGCTCAACCAATACTCATAGCAATCCCCCTGTGCCAATCCCCATAATTGTGTTTCAATGCAGTTTAGTTTCAGATTAAAGACACTTCATTCAGTTTTATAAAATTTCTATTTCACATGTTCTTCAATGTTTTACGTGACTGCACTGATGTTACACTGTATCTGTGAGCAGGAGTCAATGTGATCAAAGGAAAAATAGTGAGAATGAATGTGTTTAACTGAGAGTATGATTGCCTGAATGAAAAATGGCCTTGGTATGGGTGAGTGTGAGGGTGTTATGCAGCCTCTCGCAGTCTGTGTCCTGGTGAAAAGTGACACCCCCCCACCCCCACCCCGGAGCTGTTGCTATCTTT
>JAVQJG010136109.1:0-14281 GCA_036024015.1 Craterocephalus amniculus | reverse complement strand
GTCCTCTGTGTCTCAGACGTGTCCTCTGTGTCTCAGACGTGTCCTCTGTGTCTCAGACGTGTCCTCTGTCTCATTAGATGTGTCCTCTGTGTCTCAGACGTGTCCTCAGACGTGTCCTCTGTGTCTCAGACGTGTCCTCTGTGTCTCAGACGTGTCCTCTGTGTCTCAGACGTGTCCTCTGTCTCATTAGACGTGTCCTCTGTCTCATTAGACGTGTCCTCTGTGTCTCAGGTGTTTAAGGAGGAAAAGTATCTGAAGGAGGCGGCTGAATGTTCGGAGCTCATCTGGCAGAGGGGTCTCCTGAGGAAGGGCTACGGTATCTGCCACGGCACGGCCGGCAACGGCTACGCCTTCCTGTCCCTGTACAAGCTCACGCAGGAGAAGAAGTACCTGTACCGTGCCTGCAAGGTGGGACAGGACCCGTCTAAGCTGTGATTGGTTCCCAGGAGCCGCCTGAGTCACATGGTTCTGTCTCCCTCCAGTTTGCCGAGTGGTGTTTGGACTACGGGACTCACGGCTGTCGCATCCCAGACAGACCCTACTCCCTGTTTGAAGGTAGGGCGGGTACAAAAGCTTCGTGCAGTCGAATTTAAAATGTCATCACCATGGCAACCACATAAAACCAACCATGAGTCCGGTGATGGTTACTGCATGGACACTTTTTATTCTGGAGGCAAACAGCAACATCCTGCGATTCTGATTCCAGAGAAGCTTCGTCCGATTAGCCTCCTGCAGCGCCACGATACAACGAGCTTCCTCTGAAACGTGGGCATGATGCCGTAACTTAGACACACTGCTGCAGCGTTAAATGCCTCTATTCACTATAAAAAGCCAGCCACCACCCACCCCTAGAATCTACTTGAATTTAGGAAAGGGTGAGAGGACCTAGCTATCAATTAATCAGTCTCTATAAAATCGTGAATTCTTGTCCGATTGAATAATCCAGAAATTATGCATTCAGAAAATGATGATTGCGGCTAATATGATCACACACATTTAATAACAATAATGGCAAACAGCAGAAACAAGCAGATGGATGCAGATAAATGAATGAGAAGATTGTCTGGAAAATTATGGAATAAAAATATGCAGATATGTATGTATGATGATAATAGACCACTCACTGGAGTTGGAATGAAGGAAGGAAGGAAGGAAGGAACGGTTTCTAATAATTTGGGTCTAAGTAAATTAAAATGATTATCTAAATCTTCCTAGTGATATGTTTGATGACATTAAATTTGGATGAGAATTCAAACTGAATAATTTAGTTCAATTTAGCCTCAACACCAAGAGACACAACTGAATGTTCACAGCGCTATGTCAGTCCTTACTGTGACGATGGGCTGTAGGCAAGGCAAGTTTATGTATACAGCACCTTTCACATTCAAGACCATTCAAAGTCCTTTACGCATAGGAATTACAACAAGATCAATCAAACACAAAATCATTTATAGGAATTACAATAAAATAGTATCTAATGTTGCACTTGTTTGCAGCATAACAGCTAAGAGCTGCATCTTTACACATCTGCCATGTGGTGGCTAATTAGTGTTTAACATGCAGTGATTCTGTTTAGATTTGTAAAAAATAAACTTCTTGAACTTTCTATTAAAAATCATTGTTTCCACTTGTTTGCTGCATAATAGCTAAGAGCTGCTTCTCTAAAAATATCACAGAATAATAAACTACTTGAACTGTTTTTTAAACTACATTGTTCCAAACTGGCTTATTTTGTGAAATATTTATTTTCTAAGTGTTAATACCCTAACACACAGGGAGAAAAGGAATGTTTCCATATGTTTGTAAGTTTGTAAAAGTTTCTACATTTCGTTAGAGTTTAATCTCCAGTGCCAGTAGGAGCTTGTCAGACCGGTGGTTCTGTTTCGGTTCTGCAAAGTCGGCTGGATAGTTTTCTGGGACTGTCGGTGGGGTTGCAGAAGGCCGTAGCTGCTCTGAGATCTGGAATCCGCCAGCTGAGTTTCAGACAGGAGGTCGCATTCGGTGGCATTGGGTCCGAATGAGTCCAAAATAGAATTATTTCCGGTTCAACTAAGTGTTGTTTTCTTGTTTACAACGCTTACAAAAGACGCAGGAAATTGTTAAAATTACGGCTCTGGTGAGATTGTTGAAATCTCTGGAAAACTTTACCAGGAAAACAAAAACAAACTTGATAATACTTGTGTTCTAACTTTTTTTAAGATCTTTCGCACACAAACAAAAAATAAGAGGGCTGAGTTGCGCCCATGTTATGTGTAACGGAGATTAATTTAGACAAAGGAGACGTGACACGACAAGGGACTAAAGTTAAAAAAGGAATTGAAGTAAGCAAGACTGGAGTGCAGAACTTGCAAGGCTCTTTCAAACAGGCCCGCCTTGCTCGTTTTGACCAATAGTCAGTGGCCATCTAAGATAAGAGGTGACGTCCTATCCAAGAAGGATGGATTTACTAATCTGACTACAAGGAGAGAAGTTCTTTAGTTTGTCACACGAGCGCGCCAATACCTCATTTATCATTCCAACTTCGATAAAGCAGAACATCAAGTTAACTTTTACTTTGACACATTCTCAAGGTGATTCACATTAAAACTACCTTCATTTTAACTGCAGAATTCTTGTTGCTGAAAAGGAAACATTCATTTCAAAGTATTATATTTGTATCTTGAGTAGTTACTACTCTAGTTCAAAACTTATAAAAAGTTAAACACTGCAACTTTGGTAGCAGATATTTTAATTTCCTTTGTTCTGTGGCCACATTCCTGAAAAAGGAGGAAAAGAAAGAATGGCCCTCATGCAAGAAGCACTCATACGAACAGATTCATTCTTAAATGGTCCGTACGAGCGATTTAGAACAAAATATTGCGTTCACCAATTTTCTCGTATTTCCAATCTTTCTTCAGGCACGAACGAATTCTACGAGTCCTCCAGACTTGACATAGTGGTGCAGAGTCTTGCGCAACTACTCTGCTGTTATCCAAATCCATGTGTTTCGCCAAAGGATTGCATTTGTCGTGATATAAGACCAATTGTGCATTTAAAAATCCAGTATAAAATATATTATCTCATATCTTGTAGCTCTGCAGTTCGAATTATAAATGATGTTTTTCACCTATTTTTCGGCCTGATTTTGTTTTTTTTGTTTTTTTTAAAGTATGCCAACAAGTCAGTTGATGGTTTTGAATAACATGTCAAGTGCATTTATAGCACTTTTGTCCCACTGTTCTGCTTTTGCCAGTCCTTTAATTCCACTACTGACTGAAACCGAGGTAAATTTAGCTTTATGTTTGAAATTTAAAAGATATTTGGACACCCAGTCTCCTGACTAATGCCGCTTTGTCATGGGGTTGAGAGGCTCGCTGCAACGGTTATGTCTTCAACCAAAGCGACACTGGGTCGGAAGACGGATGTCTGAATATCAGTTGACTATCAAACCTAAAACTAACTTTTCCTCAGTCTGACTGAGCTGAAAATGACCGATTTCACTTTGTTGATCACAGTCAGCAGAACCTCGATCTCTGAACTGGTGAAATTCCTCTTATTTGACCTCCATGCCATTTTTGTGAATGAACGTGTTTTGACAAGTGTGAGAGGTTTGGCCTAATATGGAGTTATAAGGGGCGTTAATTATGCAAATTGTCAATTCTCGTGAACGCGCGCTCACTTACGTACAGATGGAATGCATCAAGTTTACGAGGGACATTTACGGATTAATCTGACGCTAAGAGTGTATCTTAAATCTGACGCGGCACACTCGTAGGAGCTCATCTTAGGAGAATAAGTAAGAGAAAGTTAGGACAAGAATACGAAAATGTTTTTGCATGAGGGCCAATGTCTGGTTTCTGAAGAGGATAGCCCCCTCGGAGTGCCAACACTCATCAACCACTGTATGCTGACCCTGGAAATCATCCATTATTACTCACATTAGGCAGGTTTTTTGGGTCAGAAGTTACACAGTATCCCTTCAACCTTGTAGTTCTTGTTCCACGTTTTGACCTGGAAGTAACTAACAAAACTGATGCACATACATGAAGACCAGTAACAATGTAAACTAATCACAGAGGATATCATTCATCTTATCTATAAATTCTTAAAGACCCACTATTAAACTTTTTTCTCAATGATACACCCCTATCAATGGCTAATTTGGCATTCATCTTCCATCCTACCTGTACTGTGAACTCTCTCCAGACAGTAAAAACTGTCTTTTATCAACTCTTGTCTTATCTCTCGCTCTTCTTTGGCTCTCCTTAGTTTCCTCTCTTCCTCCCATAATGTCTTCAAACTTTTCTTTGCTGATTCTATCGCTGTGCCCTTAAAACGACCAGTGTGTATACATTGGTTTGCTAGCATGTCACGCATGCACCAAGTGAAACCTTCAGGCGGTGTCCCGGATGTGAAAGTCACAATAACGTTGGAATGGGGTGTAGAGTCTCTTAGTGTAGTACAGTAGATCATACTTCATTCCATAAACCAATCCTTTCACAGTAGGACATCGACAATATTGCAATTAAATGGTCCAACTGTGCAAGCGCATGTACTGATGATCACATGAAAAATTCAATGAACAATGAAGCACAACAGGCAGAGCCAGTTGCTGAATATGAATCACAGATGTTGATGCCATTAGGTTTAGAAAATCTGCGTGTTTTCCTCAAAAATGACACCTTGGAGTCTGGCAATAAGAATTGCCTTTTTATTGCGATCTTACAAATATTGTATGAATAAAGCTGGTTTATTCAAGCTCTGTATTATTAAGATGTCTATAATTTATAGTATGTAGAAAAATTATGTATACAGTACTGAGGACCTGAATGACAACATAATCTGTAATGTTGATTAACAGTAATCAAGCCTTACATCCACCTTATTTAAGAAATGTTGATACTTCTCCAGAATAATTACTTTTCAGCTGAATTTTTACTTCTATTTCTTACATTTTCATTCAGTTATCTGTCCTTTCTACTCTTTTATTTTAAAAGTAGCCTTGTCACTCGTGTTTCTTTTCAGCATTTTTTCAATCCAGCAGGTCATTTTACAAAAAAGAAAGTTACAAAAAATACTATTTAGATAAATTTCACCACTTAGAGAGCATGATTTGTATTGTGGTTGGATAAGAAGAAGCCTATAACAATAAGGCATGGGACTCTCATGGGACGTTAATTATGATTAATTGATTATAAAAAAAATTAACATGTTAAAAAAAAACAATGCATCTAATCACAGTTTACATTCCACACAATGTGGGACGTGTTACAGTGCAGGATTTCTGGTCTCTTTTATGCATTTGAGCTCTGATTTATCCAACAGTGTAATCAGTCAGTGATTACACTGACTGATACATCAGAGCTCAAATGCATAAAAGAGACCAGCCTCAAATTTAGTGACTTTTTCAGGTGCTGTTGGAGACTGACTGAGTAATATTTACTCTTCTCATTGTAAACATGTCTGGTTGGCGCAGGACATGCTCCCATCCGAAACCATCCTCACTCAGCATCAGTCCCAGCAGTGAGATCAGTAGATGTCCACCTCTGTTCAATGGCTGCTGCTGCCTGATCCCATCCTGGCTTGCTGTCAGATTTTAACATCTATTAATGAAGAATTTGTATGAAAATATTTAAAAGGTTAGAAGTACTGCATGTTGTAGACTATTGAAAGAGAACAGCAGGAGCTGTTAGTAAAATTAAAAATGGTACTTTAAAGTTGAGTCATTACAGTTTTGGCAAGAGATATTATTTTCTTTTTTTCTGTTTTAATTGGAAATGCAATTAAATAGATAGCCTGCAGTGATCTGTTGATAGTAGCTGACTTTGATTTATTTTCTATTATCATGTTCCTCAATCAGATGAAGCATTTCTTACTTCTTAACAGTTGAGCATCGATTGGTTTATTTTATGCACCTCTTGTTTGGTTAACATCACACTCAGTTTGTACAAATCAAAATGTTCATCCTTCCCAGCCATCATGGTGTTCCTCAGGGCTCAGTCATTGAGGCCCCTCTTTTTCAACATTTATTTACTTAACCTTGGTTAAGTTTTTGGGAGATAAAACATTACTTTTCATTTCTATGCAGATGATTATCTTCTCTATAGACTCACCAAACCCACTTCCTTAGTTTTTTCTGGGTCTTTCTATAGAATTCTCTTTTTAACATAATGTAAGAATGTTTAAAGTATGGTTTGCGCAAAACCTCTCAAAATTGACAGGGACATAACAGAAATTCTTTTGTTTACATTTATATCTATCCTAATTAAATCTTAACTCATCACTTGTGATTGATAACTTTCTAGTCCGCACTTTGCTTCAGTTCTAGAGTCTGGATGTCCTCTTTGACTGTTAAGTTTCTCATGAAAAACACAACAATAATCATATTAACTTTCTCAGTCAGCTTATTTCAATTTATTGACTATCTTCATCTGTTCATGTTTACTGTGACTCTATCCTATCTGGCTAACCTAAGTCAAATAATCATGCTGCCTGAATCATTACCAGAATGTCAGCCATTGAAGGGATCACTTCTCAAAAAACGTCACTTGTTTCGAGGCCACTTTCATTTTTTATTTCATCCCAAACTTTGAGTTCTTCTTTTTCTTTCCAGCTCTCCACTCCATCTGCTCATATGTCCATGATGCGGTTAAGAGCCCTCAACCACAGAGCCCCTCAACTCTTGAAATCTCTTTTACTCCCCATCTGTACCATTGAGTTTATTTTTACATCATCTCTTAAAGCCTAACTCTTTAGCCTGGTCTCTATGCCTTCTTTTATCAATAAGGTTGTTTTGTGTTGCTTATTTGAATAACTTGTTTAATTGCTTGATTTTAATCCATACTGTAAGGTGTCACTGAGTGTTGTGAAAGGCACCCACAAATAAAATTTTGTTATAGTGATATTAGTTACTTTACTTCATATTCATAAATGGTAAATGGATTGTTTCAGTACAATGCCTTTTCTTATACCCTTGATCACTAAAAAAGCTCTTTCTGAGTTTTCTGATTCCAGTAGTTTTAAGACATCCTTCCCAAAGAAAAAGCCCAGTTATTTCTGATTGATCAGAAAAATAGTCAAAAACAGCACAGTGGTAGGCAAGGGCAGAGTCTTTCAAAGAAGCATCAAAGGTGCTGGTTGTAGATATGTAACATGGTGATGCCAGCCAGAAAGATTGACGTATAAACTACATCATTTAATCACTTTGTCAGTCTCCAGACTTGACCACCACACAAAGCTTCAACCAAAATGGTAAGCTACAAGTACACCAAGGTAATTTGATGATTTAATACTTTGTTATTTAAATAGTTTTTTGGTTTTACTGTGACTTACAGTAGACAATAATTTTAATATGACAATCACGAGGCTGGGACACTTAACCTTTTCTTCCTTCCTGGAGAATCACTTCACAGCAATATTTCACTTCATGACACTCCTTATACAACTGGATATCAGTACAGGGGTCATGCTGAAAGCCCATTGTGGTTTTTATGTTGATTCAATAATGAAATACAAGTGAACATTATTGGAAGAAATGAAAAAAGAAAGAGAGAAAGTCTTTAACTGGCAGGATGGAGCTCAGAGATGCAAGATTAGAAAATATGTTCAATAAGTTCAATAGTGGAGCTTTAATGGTATACTAGAGTTATCTTGAGGAATGAAGAAAGAAAACATGGAAACCTGAGGTAAACTTAATTAACTCCCTTCTTTTTATAAATATTTTTTTTCATTTTTGTAAACTTGTACCTGTTCCATGTTAATTGTTTTACCTATCTGTTTTGAGATTTTGCTTAACTGGTCTCTCAGTCAATTGTGGTTATGAGTACAGGACACCAGAATAAAGAAATACATTTTTGTGTTTCACTCAGTTGTTGCGTTTACCTCTACAACAATGCTGATTTCAGTATGAGGTTGATTCCAAACATGGGGATCACACATCAGTGCATAGTTAAAGAATATAAATGAAGGGTTTTAGGACAAGCTCATCAATATAGCATTTAATTTTCTCTCTATTTTTACATATTGCAGACACTACTTCTTCATCTTCTATTCATGTCCAGTGGAATAAAATGTGTTATAATTTGGTTGTCTGTGACTTTGTGTTCATTGTGTAATTACGTTATTGTTGGATGAATTGCCCAGATCCTACAAGTAGTGACAAAATTAAAAGGTGCAGAATAAATGGCTTACTTATTTACCATGTGGAATCATAATTGAAAGATCTTACACTTGTCAAGTCACAGAACTAAAACAGAAATGTTGCTTTCTTAGTCTCTGCATTTTAATTCCATTATGCTTGAAGTTAATCATCAGAAATCACCAATTACAGTAATTAAGCAGTAAGTAAGTCAAGGGGAAAAATGCTTAGCTTTCAATTCAGCTGCAGCAGTATGATGTGTTAACTAATAAAATGAAGTAATGTACTTAAGATATAGGCCTATAAGAGAAAATAAAAAGTATTACGTTTTTTTTTCTTTTGTCATTCATCAGTAAGCATGTTAGCAGGAATAGCAAGACATTCATTTAAAGACAATGCTGTGTTGCTTAATTGTGTATCAGCTGATTTATCTATTTACACTGTGCTACAGTTTTAATGGAAGTTTTGCTCCAGTTCACCTTCAGTCTGAATGGAAAGACTTGGACATGTATACTTTTCATTTGCAAGGTTGTCAACCACTTATAATTTTCTGCACTTCTATAAAAATCAGAGCCAAGAAACATTCACGCCTAAATGAAGACAAAAAAATTTCAAATATCTTACGAGACGAAGATGTTACTACTAGATGTTACTACTTCAGGCATATGTGTGCAGGCCACCTGTACAGGAACAACTGCAGCTGTAGCATTTCTGGTAACTGCTGATCAGCCCAGCACCTCAGCTGGCATCTTAAAATAGTATCTTGTTTCTTCTTTAGTGATTGCTTGGAAAAATAGTTTTTTTTTTGCTCTTTCTGTTTTATTCACTTCCCATCAAATTCAGTTTACATCCAAATGTACTGATATGTCTCTGTATTTTGTATATCACTTCCAGTGTAAAGCAATGATGGGTCCAAACCATGACACTACCACCAAGACTTTTAAACATGGAAAAAGTTTATTAGAATGGATTTTTTCCAACTGAGGTTTCTGTTAGAACAACTCCTTTTTATACACACTTCTTCTTCCAAGTGACTTAAAAGTACAAATCTATGAACACTGTTGTATCTTAGGTTTTGATGTAGTAGTAGGACCCCTAGAATGAGGTTTTACGACACAAGATGAGCAGGAGAGCAGTGATGTTATTTACAGCTACTTTTAAACACTAAGGCAACGCTTTTCAGGTCCAAGACAATTCAAAACTGTAGAAGTAAACTTCAGACAGTTCTGGTCTGAAGTCATTATAGGACCACAATATCACGCGTGCAAGATTTTCCCATCAGTCCTCTTGGTGCACACTGATGTGTGAAAAGCCTTCGGTTATTTAGAAGTTATCCTGGTTTCCCTCATGGCACCACAGACTAATTAACACCTTCCCTTGGCGGAGTCTCTTTAGCAGAAAAACATAAAATTCTGCATCAGTTGCAAACCTTTTTTAGCACCATTATTGTGTGGTTATAAGTGTTTCCGTATAACCTCTCTAGTTGTTACCCAATCCTCCTGTTTTTATCATCTTTTCTTACTCACAAAGGTCATCAGCAACAAGTTTATTCTGTTTTTAACACCTTTGTCGCTGTCCCTTCTAGTGTGAACTCACTCAGCCTGGCAGCAGCTGTAGCAGTGTTAGCAGGGTGCTGGTAAGCTGAAGCCCAGGGAGATGTCACAGCTGTACTACCGGCGGACTGACAGCTCTTCATACCGGGACCGCATCCCGCTGAGGATTGTGCGGGCAGAGTCGGAGCTATCGCCTTTGGAAAAAGCCTACCTCGGAGCTGTGGAGAAGGGGGACTATGCTAGCGTGAAGCAAGCTCTGGAGGTGTGTGTGCATGTGTAATTATATTGAAAAATGGATTTATTGATTGATAAATGGATGAATGAATCCTGCCACTTGAGAGTCTGAATAATGGGAGATTGGATGGATATTAAAGCCTTAAGCTAATTAGACTGATTCAGAAAAGATTAGTAGATTGCGGGTGATATGCGGCCATAATAACCACTCATCTCTGATTACATGTGGGTCCCTTGTTTAACACACGCACAGGTGTCAGGCCTGTATTAGATGATAGCAGATTTCTCTCGCTTCCACATGTTTTTTTTCTTTGTAGTAAAAAACATCATGCCAGAGTGCAGTTAATAACAAAATGTTTGGATCTTTCTGATATGTTTTCAAGTTTTCCAGTTTCACTTGCCCAAGTAAAAATAGATAAATGTATGCATGAAGAGGTCGACATCAAAACCTGTTGGGCTCAAAAGTTGTACAATATGTAATTAATATTTCATACTCATCTTTGTCTTTCATTATATTATATTTGATCATAAGCTTCACAGTTTTTGAAAACTTTCTAAATAGTGCAAAAGTTCAGCTACTCTGCCCCATATTTAATATAACTGAACTAAATAATACTTCACTAATCACTTAAAGATAATCATATTTCTGCATTACATATTCAAAAAATTGACTCAACTGAAAAACCAAACACTAACAGCAAAAAGGAAAAAACTAATTTTAATAATAGAAAATTATTATGTATGAATACTGCAGTGGTAAAGATAACCCATGGTGTCTCAAATATAAAACTGTACTTTTCTCTGTCAGTTTCAATTAACAATATGAAGACTTTTTTAAATGACTGCTTTGTCCAGTGACATAATGGCCCTTGCAACCAACTCAACACTTTTATTTTTATCCTAGGAAGCAGAAATCTACTTCAAGATCAACATCAACTGCATTGACCCTCTTGGACGCACAGCTTTGTTGATTGCCATTGAGAATGAGAACCTGGAAATCATTGAGCTTCTGCTGAGCTTCAACGTTTACGTTGGTGATGCCCTGCTGCACGCCATCCGCAAGGAAGTGGTGGGAGCCGTGGAGCTGCTGCTCAATCACAAGAAGCCCAGCGGAGGCATGCAGGTTAGGAGGGGCCAGAAGGAAAAGGAAGGAAGGAGATTCCATTTAAGGAGGGATCCAGTCATAAAGCAGTAGCTAATACTTATTACTTAGCTAATACTCATAAAGAGAAAATGATTAATAATGTTTTCTAGAAATTCTTTTTTTTAATGTTTTGGTAGATTAACCTTTTTATGAATGTTATGTCTTGTGCTAGTTTTTTTGTGTTTGTATGTGTGAAAACACCAGAACAATAGTTACCTTTCATCCAAATCAATGTTATGGAGAAATGCTTACCTCTCACACAACATGTTGTATTATCACGAAATGTATGAAAAATGGTTTCTTTTATATTTGAAACTAAATAATCCTATTGTAGCCACAGACAAAAGTGTCCACAAAAGTGACCAAAAACACAGAATGTCATTTCATCCACCTGATTGATAAAAAACGTTGTGTCAGGCAGTGAAATCCTTGTTCTAGTTGTGTATCTTATGAGCTGTGTGTTGCCTGGAGCTTTTTCCACAATAATTGATTTTGTAGTGTTGACATCAACAACAGCTCAGATTTCAAATAGCTGCATTAATAAGCCTGTCTTTATAGAAAGAAACAAATTGTTCAAGCAGAGATTTGATTGGTATGCTGACTGAGAGAAAATAATTCTCTTCTTTTCAGACGATATCTTGTTTAAAGCAATATTACACAAATAAAAAAAAAACTGAGAAAACTCATTTCAGTTTTTATATTTTATCTCATCCTTACCCCAAATTTACGAAACTCACTGGAACAGAAACACACATGCTTCACCTCCTTTCTCCTTTTATTTCCTACTTGTAGTAATGCACCGTAAACCACGAAGGAGCAAATGCGTTCTGGTCTTCATCAGTCACCGATGGGGACAAGTTCCTGCTGCTTCTAATGTGTCCTGTTGCAAACAATGCGTTCGGCTTCCACAGAATAAAGTAAAATAATGAAAGGAAAGAAATGGGGAAAGGTTAAACATATGAGGTGGAAAAATGAGGCACAAGCTCAAGCAGTATTTCAGTGTTTTTAAAGGAAATTATACGGAGGCTGCCAAATCACGGAGACCAAAACACTCCCAGTCGGAACCCCTTTAGACACATCAATCAACTGACACATTACCTCTTAAACTTAATGTCTTTGTAAGATTGTGCTTCTTTGTGTCACATGAGGAGGCTGTGAAAATAGATCTCTCTAATGCAACCAAATCACCTCTAGAGAGGCCCGTAAATTAGATTGAAAAGCTGTCTGGGAAAAATGCATGCTAACCGGTTGCCAGAGATTTATTAAGAGGTTGATTTGAGGTTTTGCAAGAATAGTGTGTATTTGTCTTTCTTCTTGTCAGCTGTCTGAGTGATGTGTTTGTAAGAATCTCTCAAGCATTGTGGCTTACTCATTTGCTGTTGAGGGCTTCCTCAATATCAGCATATTAAATAGCTCCATGTATTATCCTAAGCGTTCAGATAAGCATCTGCCAGTGGCACAGACAATGCAGCTCCCTTTTTTTTCTAACCCTTTTTTTTAATCATCAGGAGATATGTTATGTAAGGACATCCCTCCTACATAACAAAGAGCAAGATGTAAAGTAAGCACAGTCATGCATTCTTGACTCCCAGACTTGGGCTTATTTTTCACCCGGTAACACAGAAACAGAACTACTCAGTGCCCCATTTTCTGCCAGCTACATGCTTGTGATGTTGTAGGATGGCAAGTAAAACCCAGTAGGAGGTTCAAACTAGAGCACAATGGAAACAGAAGTAAAAGCTTTGTCAGGTCTTGCAATATAAATGAAAATATTATATGTTAAATATAAACACTGATTGTAAATTCTATGAGTAAAAAAATCTACATAATGCAGGAGTGGGCTGTAATTTCACCTCTTTTCTGTGCAATTATCATAACTTCACATCTACAAGTTTGCCCTCCTACTGGTCCATGCTTGGGCACAGGCCAGAACCGTTTGATGAAAACTATTTGAAATCCCTCCTCCTCCCACATGGAGAATGCAGCACATACCAAAGGATATCAGATCTGTCTCCTCTGTGGAAAATGACAACTCTCAGATACGGCTGCTCTGAAGGTAGACCAGTGATTAGGGTCCATGGGATGGAATGAGTGTTGGCTGCAATGTGGATGAAAGCTAATCTCAAAAATATATTTTTCTTCAAATGTGTTTTTTCAGCGAAGAGCGGTGACATGAAGTTTCCCTTCATACCACTTAATTCTTTCACCACAGTATCTTTCACATCCTGTCATAGCATTGACTTGTGAGTTAAAATGATCCATAAGTATTTGACAATATGATCAAATACTCTCACACCCAGTCAGCTTTGTTACTCAGTGGTCACTCAATCCATTTTGCATGTTGTGAGTAGTGACCTGTCTAGAGTGTACCCTGTCTTCGCTTGTTAATGAATGAATGAATGAATGAATGAATGAATGAATGAATGAATGAATGAATGAATGAATGAATGAATGAATGAATGAACGAACGAACGGTCAGGCACCAGGATACCATGTAAACTCTTTACGAAAAAAGAATCAAAGAGGACTTTTTATTTATTTTTCATCTGCTTGGTATGGTAGTTAACAGAGTTGTTTAATAGTAAGATGGTTTTCCACTTAAATCTCATGCCCTATGACCCCATCAGTGGCCTTTATCTCATCCGCATCTAATCAAGTTTTTATTTTGAGAGTTAAGCCACTTTCACACTGAAATTAGCGCGTCGACGCAGGTTTTTCAAAGCTGAGTTAACCCGCGATCAATCAGCATTTGGCTCCTTTCACATCAACAAAAAAACGTGCGTCTGATCCTCTGCTGGCAGCAGCGTTGCTCACAGATGTGAGTCTGGTGAAACAATCACGCTGCGTTCACGTTAACAATGTTACCCAGCGCAACAGAAATCTAGGCAAGTAAACAATAATTGTTGCCATTTTTCTGACTTGTGTAGCCTATATATTATATATATTATATATTAAGTTGAAGTTTTGTATAAATAAAGTAAACATTGTAGAGCGAGTCAGACAGGAGTCAATGTGCTTTCTTGTTTTGCACTTTAGTCCATCCAAACAACTCAGCAGGTGGCGGCCGATTTTCCCACAGAATGTAGGCTCCTGAATGCGTGCTCGAAGCAGAGACGTCTGTTACCTTTACATGAGAAGCAACTGGCAAGATGTCATGTTGTGGACATGTACCGCCCAAAGTCATCCGTAAATTAGCGGGTCAACCCGGGTCTGGCGTTCACACCGCATGCCGAT
>JAVQJG010136097.1:0-12631 GCA_036024015.1 Craterocephalus amniculus | reverse complement strand
TTGAAAGAGGAATGCTGAAGGGATATGAAGCACAATCAGTAGGCGCATGCTGCTGGACGAATAGTGAAATAATACGCTTTTTTTCCGGGTCTTATAACCAAACAGTAAATCTGACTCTTGAGAGGTCAGGGCCTCACCAGACATGAACTTCACCGCACGTCACTGATGTATATATATATATATATATATATATATATATACACACACTGAATTTCCACTCATGTTGATTCACGTAAAAATAAATTTCTTCAATTAGTTCTTGCTTTCTATGACATATTCTGCAATTGAAGTATAAAAAAGTATGCATTAACAAACTTGGCTCTAGCCATTCATCTTTCACCTGATGAATTAGTCAATAAGCCACAATTTGAAAAGTGTTTAAGTCTCTTTTTGACTAAATTTTTGCCTAACACACCTGAAAGCGACTCCAAAAGGTTATAGCTGGCTTAACGAGTGTAGCATTATATTGCCATCAATTAATTATAAAGTGGCTTTCATCAAAAACTTACCAAAGAGCCAAAATTGTGATTCTGACATTAGGCATGCAGTTTAATTAAGTACACTGCTATTATTGATAGTTTTCCACTGGCTCATTTCTTCTTTAATAAATTAATAAGTTATAGACTCTTTTGAGGCTCTTTAATTTGTTCTTAATGTCAGTAGGCTCACCGGCCCTGAGGTACCAGGTCAGAAGTACACTAAGAAGGGTTATGCCTTACCCCTCCAGGGTTTCCATCTGAAGCTGTGACAATCAGACGGTACTGATCAGTGGTCTCTCTGTCCAGAGGTTTGCCCAAAAGAAGAAGGCCAATCCTGCAGAAAGGTCAGAGAAGACATTTATATTAGCATGGCAAAGAATGCACAATGTGCAGGTATGAATCATTTCCCACAGTTTGTGTTATGGAGTATTCATTTCAAGAGATGTGGTCAATACTTTTGCTGATGCAACAGAGTGACATGGAGGAGAGCGCAGCCTATTTGAGAGTTTATTTAATGCCAAATTTGACAGATTTATAAAGCGTGGTCACTGATCAAAGAGGATTGCTCCCATCCAAAAAGCAGGTGGCAGTCTAAATGCTTGCACTCTGTCTTTCCCTTTGTGCAACTCCCAGAACACATGGGCTACGGACAGAAAGATTCATGTTTTCCTTCTAATGACTGCAGCAGGCAGAGCCGGCCTCCTGCTCATCCACATGGTATAATTTAGCTCTCTGGCATTCCGAACACAAAGTGTGGATGGATTCCCATGCAGAACGCTGAATTATCTTTGTTTGCACACAAGACACGTGAGGGCAAGTCGAGCCACACACAAACACAGACATAACAATTTCCCTGGTGCACTCAGGAGAGGCTCTGCCAGAAACCAAAGCGGAAGAGAAAAGGAATGCAGCCGAACGCACTGCTAAATTAATGCCCGCAGCAATTCCCTGCCGTCCCCTTCGACTTCACATTTTCTGATTTAAAGCTCTTGTGGCCACACAGTCCAAGTAGAGCCTGACCACTACACTCGCCCTGCCTCTGCAGCACATAACCCACACATTACAGAGCCTCGCGTTAAAGTCAGACAGGCAAATTACTGTAACCTTTATCAGTACCATCTATTTCTTCTTTTCTAAACACATGTCACAAGGTTATAATGAAGACACGCTATGATTCCTGGGTGAAGAAGAAACGGATCAGCTTACCAAAGTATCATACAGTAAATGAGGCTCAAAATCCTCACCGGCTATAGTAAAAATCCCTCTGTACTTAGCATTAGTTACAGTACGCTTTGATGGGAATACGATAATGATGATTTACTGTACATTAGTACTGAGATAATGATAATGATCTTGATGGCGATGATGACATAGATGAGAATGATTAATGCTCCCTTCATAGCCTGGGGAGCAGAAGTGTTGGACTACACTTGAGTGAATGAGTCGGAGAGGTTCACTGATGGTGTGCGATAATGCCCTGGCTCCTCTCCCCGGCTACCACAAATGAAAAGATGTTGTCAGATCTATGGGACGCCATTAACAACCTTGTCTGAAGTGTCAGCGGTGTGGTCCAAAGGCTATCCTCCACAGTGACAGTAGCAGCTGATCTTCCATCCAGCTCAGATCGAGTCTCTGTATGGTAAATTGGATCTGATGCCGAAGGTGCGACTTTCCAGCGGCATGAATGTTTTACTTTTAAAGAAAAAGTTTGGCTTTCTGACCGTATTTGCTTCAAAATCAATCTCCACTTGGACGGAATGGAGTTCAAAATTCTCCGAAGTCCTTTTAATATTTCTTTCAAGCAATAAAGTTGGCAGCACTTTTGTAAATATTGCATATGAAAATAACTAATTTCTTGAGAAAGAATTTATGTAGCACTGTCACACGAGAGGAAATGTAGTGATGTCTGAATATGAAGTATTTCCACTGCCTTCAGCTTAACACGCAACATATATCAGGAATGCTTGATGAAAGAGCTCATTATTCATACTAACCAGACTGAAGCAACCCTACATTTAGGCTGAATCTGAACACGCAACTATTCAAAAACCTTTTCAGTGAATCACATGAGCTTGGAGAGCTGAAAAAAAGGAGAATATGAAGTAGCTTTCTGTATATATCACCAGTCATCAAGTGCAGCAGCTAATCATTTTTTGATTTGTCTTGTGCTACATCAGCTCCTGCTTGAGGTTATTATATTGATAGGCTGCTGGGAGCCTGTGATATGAGAGAATTTGTTTTTTTTTTCTGGCCACACACTGAGAATTTCCTGAAGGAAAATGTGTCTATTTGCTTTAGCAAGATTTCTGTCATATCTGTTTTAGGAGATTGCATTAGCAAAGTCAACAATAGCAAGCTTCCCTTCTTTTGATTATGCACAGTGCAGCAACACAGCTTGTCCTTTCATAGCTGGGAGAATAAGGACGCACACAAAATAGGCTTCAATCAATTAGGGAGAAATATGTCTGGCAGGGTCCTGTATTGTCTGTCTCCCCTGTGTTTGCTCTCTTCATATTTGCTTGCTTACTTAATGGATGGGAAAAGGCACTAACCACTTCAATATTTTATGCCTTTTCCTCATTTTATATTAGCTGTTGAGTGAGCAGGTTCTGTTGAATGCTGATGTTGAATGGAAGGTTTTGTGCTTCAGTCCCTGTCTAGAGATATTTGCTTGCTTCGTATTAAAATAAGGGAAGTTAAAAAGAGGACACAGCAGGTGAGGAAGCAGAGGGATAAGCTCAAATCAGCCCTGTATTACCAAATTAACTTAGATTTTTTTTCTCTGTGATTAATTATACTAAATTACTCTGTTTCCAAACCATGAGTTGTTTTAACCCACTGGGCGAAAGTTAAAGTTTCCCTCTGTTCTATTTCAAGTTACCTAGCAGGCTACAGAGCGCTAATCATCATAAGATGATTAAATGATAACATGATTAAAAGAATTTGTCCTTCTTTTATATCCACATTGAACAAATCGAAGCGACAATCAACAAATGTCTCATCTAAAATTGAGTTAGTAGAGAAGAGACTCCCTTTTGACATAATACAATTCATTGAGTTAAATATTAAATATAAATCAGACAAAATGCATTTTATAACTCGAAGTTAGGATCAACTCCCACCAAATCACACAGCTCTTGTCCTCTCATTCCTTCCTACTTACCGCTATCGTTTGGAGAAGCTCATCAGAGAGCAGCTAATAATGATGGACCCAGATTAGCTAATTTGAAGACTCTGCTCTTCAATATGAAAGAAAGAACACTTCCCTGCATCATTTTATTGTTTGTTTTAAGTCTTTGCAGTAAGGGAAAGAGATGAAATAACAGCACTGACTTTCATAGTTAATTTGCCCTTTTGTGTGCAACCCTTTAATCATACATTTCATGTAGATAAAAAAAAGTTCTAGTGGGCACAAGATCAAAATTCTCAATAAACTGTCAACTGATGCCAGTAGTGAAGGAGTTCCCAGCACAATTAGGATTAGAATTCATGCATGGGACTTGTGATTGCAGTTGAAATTCAGTAGCAGAGCGTTTTGTATTCTTTCACTTTAATTCATTAAACTTGTTCAGCATGTGCTGGGTGATACAATGTGTTGCCCAAAGCATTCACATAAGCACAGTCACACATTAAACAGATATTTATTTACAGCCCGCTCTTTATTTGTGACCTGAACATCACCGATCTGAAACTGAAAGAACTGAAAGAAAACCAACGACCCAGGTGGAAAACCTTGCACTTACGTTTCAGAAAGGTTGAAGACCTTCTGGGAATCCCCGCTCACAATGCGGTACGTGATTGGATCGTTCTCTCTGTCTGTGGCCTGAAGTAGGATAAAAAAGCATGAAGGTCATGTAGCTGAAGGGTAAAATGACAGCCGAGTACAAGAAAGAAAAAAAGATGTGATGACGGCAGTAAAAAAGGAAGTATGACGTATAGTGGACAGTCAAACATGAGGAAAAAAAAACAACCTAATTCCTTGCAATTACCAGTATAACCAAGCTAATAATTGAAAAACTGGAGAATCATGCTAAACGTGTTCGAGGGATTGAACTTGTGTCTCACCTGAAGATTGAGCAAAATCGCACCAATTCTCATAGCTTCGCTGACCTCCAGGCTGTAGGTGAAGAGAGGGAAGCGTGGGGGGCTCTGGTTGTTGGGTGGCAAAACTTCAATGTAGACTGTGGTGATGGAGCTCCTGAGAGACAGAAAAACAAACCACCACCAGCATTAGCTACTGTCGAACAGCCTGATGTACTCATGTAATTCACCCATTACAGCAAAAAATGTTGAGAACAGAAATCTTGCATCAAGGCTCAATATGAAGATTTTGTAGTTTTCTGATTCAAGCACATATCAAGGTTGCTTCTTTTTACACTATAAAGTCAAAAGGGGCAAATATGTAATTCATAATTTGTTCAAGAGTACTTGAAAAAAGGCTCCGTTTGCAGAATCTCTAAGAACATTGAGCTGATTTTTTCAATTACTTTATATATTCATTTTCTTGTCTGCTGTCTTTCCAAGAGATCTTTCATTGAACTTCAACTAAAGTACCTGTATAATTGCTGTTGAACATGAATAAGAAAAGTACACACAAATGCACTATTCTACAATCTTAACTTGTAGTCTGCTGTGGCTTGCGTAATCCAAGGCATTTTTCACCGCAATGAAAAAAAAAGAAACCTATTTCAAACTCAAATGCAATATCTTGCAATTTGAAATGAGATTGGGCATTTTCTTCTTTCGTACAGAGTAAAAACAATACAAAGAGGACACACTTTATGATAAACCTCATAACACAACAACTTCTCAGAAATGTTATGTCCTCATTCATTTGCCCAGAGAAATTTGCCTTTGAGTTTATCAAAGGCTTGATTGTGTATTGCTTATTGAATAAGGCTTGTAAAACAATTCACACTCTAATGCCCCACACCTTGAAAAGACGTACAGAAATGAAACTAACGGCACACTACATCAGAAAAGAAACAAACTGCTCCTCATTAAAATGTATTAACTGGTCATCACATTAATCATAACACAGCAATGCAACAGTACCTCCTCTGGCTCTCCGGTGCATTGTCAGAAGCCCTGACAGTCAGCGCATACGATCGTCCGACAGTTAAAGTGACACCAGGCGCCACAGTGATGCGTCCGGTACGATTATTGATGATGAAATCTCCTTGGGCACCAGCCAGTATCTGATAGGTCACCAGACCATTTAGTCCCTCATCAGCATCTGCTGCACTTAACTGAGAGAACAGAGGGAGACAAAAAAAAAAAAAAAAGAAAGACGGATACACATTATATGCATGGTGTGTCTGCATTCTCTTGTGCATTTTCTAGTTTTACATCGGGGTTCACAGTTAACATGATTACCAAACCAGTCAAGCGGTAAATGTTTCTTAGTCGGAGGATGTGGCTGACTTCAGTCAGCTGACAATGTTTCCACGGTTTCACAACAAGATGAACTGATTTCAAGCTGCTGACCTTAAGGATCAATTGTATGCGTCCCTTAAGATAAAAGGGATTACATATTTGCAATATAGCTGCCAGGAACTGTTCTATTAAAGGTGTAATGGAAATAATGTTGTGTAAATATATCTCTCTCATGTGTTTGTACTAAATGAATTAAGGAACCATTGTTACCTTGTAGACAATTTGGGCATCCTGCTGCTTGTAGTTATGAGCCCTCACAGTGTAGTCGGCTTCATATCCTAAAGGCCTTGATACTTTAATCCAAGCTACCCCGACCTCCTTTTCTATGCTCCTGACACTGGAGTAAAAGCTCTAGCATCAAATAAGGAGCCGGCTTCTCAGGAGGCCTTCGGCTCTCATTAACAGCTTATAAAAATCGGTTAAGCGGTCACAGCAGACTCACTGTGACCCTTGGCCTCATTTCATGAAGGATGAAATGGCTTGGTTTAATAATAAAAAAAACCTAAACAATCAAAAAAAAAAACAACCAAAAAACAACCAAAAAACATTTAAACTTGACCTTTTCAGCATCTGACTTTCCTTTTATTTTTCAGAAGCAACGTCAAAAGGATTGATCAGCTTAAAGACAAAAAGATCATGCAACCAACTCAGAGGCAAAATGAGCATTTCTGTGTGCTTTTGCAAAGTGTGCATGTGAATCGGACTTCACATTTAATACTTTGGACTACATTGAGGAATATATTTTCTATTACAATGGCATTGTGTTTGTGTGTGCATAACAGGGAACAAAAAGAAGATTAAGACCTTTAAAGTCAGTGCACTAATGAGATCCGAAACAATGATCCTAATCCAGAGAAACAATCAAATCTGAATCGAATAATAAGAAAAGAATCCTACGTTTAAGCCAAATCCTTTTTATGCCTGACAGGATTGATAAATGGTCATCACAGAGGCCTTCCACTTTGAATTACCCAGGGCTGTGCACTGACAATAGAGATAAAAACGTTCTCTGACTTGCCTGTTATGACTGCAGATGAGACAAAGGCAAATGTTCCTGGGGTTTGCCTGTCAACACAATGCACTGGATTGTTGTGGTTATTCTCTTTGAGCATGAAAGAGCATCTGAGAGAGATTCTGCGTGATGGGGACAAAGACGTAGGGGTACAGAAGAGTGCCGGAGCGGGAGACCGAACGAGAAAGAGAAAGGCGAGAGAGCGATCGTAGGATTGATTACCTGTAGCACCGTCTCCCCTGGCTGCATGTCTGTAAAGACTTCAACGCTGTAGGACACCTCAGCAAACGTGGGGGTATTGTCATTGGCATCAATAACCAGGATGTTGACAGTAACTGGGGTACTTTGCTGAACACCATCTGATGCCACCATCTGCAAACACAACAAATGGAAGCACTTACTGTAGAAACTAAAAACCCATAAACAAAGTCAACATGTCACAAAACAGCTTATTTACTTGCCATCACATTAACACGACTTTCATTTTGCCTCTGAATATCTTCATTTTTCATTCCATTAAAGTATGAAAAGCCATCAAAGATGAGGAGAGTGTTTGTTTAAATTTTGCCTACAGGACGGTTTTGAAACTAAACACACCACATATTTACTTGTCCATGGCAGTGCTCTGATCTTCAGCACTTCACAAGGGAGAAAGAAAATGAACTGAGCACTAACACCAAATGAAGTGTAGAGAAGAGCTGTGATCTGAACTACTATGACAGCAGCGAGAAACACATGTTTCACTACATGGGGGGGATGCTTCTGATTAAACTGTACATCAGGAGGCTGTTGCAGCACCAAAGCGTTCACAGTGGAGGTGTTTGACAGAAACACATGAAAACATATAGAACAATGCTTTCTCTCCTCATTTTTGCTACGCAGCCAGCCGGAGGAGAGAGATGCCAGACAATCTTTGGGAGATGGAGGGGAAAGCAGATTTGGATTTTCGGAGTCATTCTAACTATAAGCAGGCAGTCTGTACTCACACACGTGTGTAAGAATTGACTGAAGTAAACAATGTCATGCATGTCTGCTTATCCCTCTAATCCTCTCTCTCGCACACACAATAAGATTAAAAACACAAAACGAACATAATCTTCTAGGAAGACTGATATCTTTGTGAAGCGGATGTTTACTTTCCCTCAGGTCTAGTGTACTTAAAGTAATTACACATTTAATTTGAGACTTGCATTTAAGTAAAGATTTTTCTCAACAGCTATTTAAATAAACATATGAACTTCAAGCTTATACGTATTTATCTTGTAAACATGGTAACAAGCATGGGAGTAATAACTTCGAAAGCCGGCACTTCAAAAATCTGATTACATAAATAACTATAATAGATTTTTTTTAACAATATTGAACACTGTGTGAAGATAGCCAGAGTTATTTTTTTTACTGCCAGGTAATTGTATCCAAGATTTTCATATAAGAGCATGCAATGTGCAGACTTTTGACAAAAAAGGGTAAAAAACAAAAAAGGGTAGAGGATGAATCGGTTTCTGCGTCTGCTGTGCAACCCACTAAGCTTTAAGCAGCCAATGTGTGAAACGTATATAAACAAATATCAATACACACAAAGCTAAAAATACTCATGTAAAGCATTAAAGGCACACGTTGTGTTAGAGTGTAAACACAAAGATGGATGGATTAAAAGGGAGGAAATTTCAATGGATGGGTGAGTGAAACACTCTCCTCCACTTAAACATCCTGCACGAACATCTTGCTAGTTTGTCAAAACTTGTATGATGTCCAGTGATCTGAGTGTCATAGTTGCAGTTAAAACCGTTTGCAAACACAGGCTAATCCCATGAATTAAGGCCCTTTACCTACATGTAAGTGCAAAATCTTTGTTCTTGTAGAAATACTTATGTTTACCTACTGATTGATGCCATAATGGCTGTTTTGAGAAAAAAAAAAAGCTTTTGGACAAACGTCTCAAGAAAAACATAAAAAGTTAAACGTTACTGCTTTAAATGCTTTTAATGTAATACGGTAGGCTTTAAGTTTGATAAGAAAACTGTCTCTGCAATTCAAAACAATATAGCTAAAACACCATAAACCAAAGCCGGATATCGAATGTTGACATACTTAACAGCTTCTGAGACTTTTTTTTTTTTCTCGGTTCAGTGCATCAACTTTGCTGAAGAATCTGTTTATCGGTTTGCTTGAAACCAAATCTTTAAACAGCTCAGTGAACTAAGTGGTCTAATTTGTCTGACACTGACATGAATGAATAGTTTTTTCTAATAAACAGAGAATTGGTACAGCAAGCCCCAAGGCTCCACAATGAGGGATAAACCAGCACACCCAACCGTTTTAACATTGCTTCACTCTAATATGAAACTCTGGCAAAACAGGAGCCAATTTAGATCCCAGGTAGATATGCAGCATGACTGGTCTGGAAAAATTCAGGATACTCAGTTGGAGGGGTGTGGGATCAGTGTGAACCTGGTTATGGTCTGCTGTTCATGCACAAGAATTGATGGAGGATTCTGTTCATGACAAAACAAATGAAGGTATTCAAATGGATATGAATGAATATCATTGAATTGCCAGTCTATTGTCTGATTTATTTGTTGACACCGTAAGTACATCTGCTTCGGCTCTATGTAATATACTTGACTCGTTTATATTTGAAAGTTTTTACCATTGAAAACAGTTATCCTAACTTTAGATGCAATCAAAAATAGATGCTGTGTTAATAAAAGTCTCTGCAGTGAAACTAACTTTCCTACAGAACACTTGTTCTGTTCCAGAAGAGCCATATTATGTCATTTCTGCAAAGTTACACTTCCTGTGATTCTGACCTTTATCTTTTCATTGGCAAAAAACATTAACTGATGAAAGAAATAACACGTTATAAATTCACCTTAACCTTATAAAAAATATCTAACTTCACTTTACTTTCAGATATTTACTCGTACATCCAGCTAGAAACATGCAACAGACAGGACTTATAGGTAAAAAGGAGTAAATAATCCATATCATGTCCTCATTATATAATGAAAAATTACAACAGAGCTAAGTGCCTGCATGATAACTTGAAGTAAGGATGGGCACATCAGCAATTTTTCTCCGCAACATCTGTTTAAATTCCAGACATGCTGTAGATTTGACAGTTTACCCATTAGTGGCGTGTTTTCCAACTGAGCAGCAAGACTGTTACCAAGGTTAAATATCTTATATCATTGTCAGCAGAAAGCAGAAAAGCTTAGCAGACTTTGCTATGAGTAAGACGACCTCCTTGCAGATAAAAGAGGCATATGTTTTCTGCTCATGTCAACTATTTAAGACTATGACAGACAGACTGCTGCTAGCTACCATCCTACATCCTGCCTGATTTGTCAATCCACACTCAGTGTGCAAATCCCTTCCATACTTTTACAATGCGGTGGGAAAATGATGATCAAAAGAAGAGTAAACAGATGTCATCATTCAGCCACAAATCCCGTCCAAATTTAAACGCTGGCTTAATGTTGGTCGCCAGAGTCACATGTATGTTTACTTTCTCCTGTTTTCAGGGTTAAATGTCAACTGAAAGTCTGTGTAGGTTCACATTTTCCAAGCCGGAAAATTTCTCTGTAAGGAATAAAAGGCATCTTTAAAACATCTTGCGAATTAGCAGAATCAAAAAACGCCACCACAACAATAATGTGTTCTCTCTGTGTTAGCAAGTAATGCTAAATATCAGGAGCCTGGATCCCTGATCATGCTGTGATCAGTCAGTCTCTGAGAGGTGAAAAGCTATGAGCGTAACTCACTCACCTTCAAATTATGCGCTTGAACTTGGTTGTGCAACAACTTTATGCTGTTGCTTTGAAAATACATATCTACATGTTATAGATTGTTGGCGCGGATTTTTAGAGGCATTTATAGAAATGTGTGAACAAACTGAATTACAATATGGGTAAATCTTGGTTGTGTTTGTGCGGCTTTATCCTTTAGATGGGCTCTGGTATAGAAAAGATGAAAGTAAAAGTGGAAAAAGATCTGTGGTGAAGTTAAATATTAACTAACTGCTTTTCAACTGTGCATTTTCTGCTTCTTCTTTATCTTTTTTTACTGTTTGCCCTTCATCTTCTTTGTGATAAAACAGGTTATTTTTTGCCTACCTAAAACAAAAGTGTCATTTCTGAGGGCTACTTACTGTAAGGTTTATGGATGAAAACACACAAATCCATCTGCATAGGTTCAATATTGAAAATCCCTCTCTTTGCACAGGGTGAGATTGATGCACACATTTACACACTTCTATTAATGTGCCACAAATCTGCAGGGCTGTATTATATATCCTCTACCGTAACACTCAAGACAGAAAAAACATTTTAAGCCGTGTTTTTTTCAGTGTCATTGTCTTTCTCGCAGGGGGGAATCTCTTTTATACATCTGATGTTGAGTGAAACAACCCTTCTTTAGAGTCATGAGTGCGATGGAAATGTAAAAATGTAGTGGTGCACATCACCTCATGCTGACAGCTTCCATTGTAAAGAGTTGTCAGAAAGGATCTCAAGCTTAAAAGCTTTCTTGGAACTAACCAGTGCTTGAACCCCTAATTTGTCAAGCCGCAGAAAAAACTAGATCATATAAACTTGTCCACAACAGCGGGAGAAAGAGTGACTGTGTACACACACTATGAACACATCCTAGTTTCATAAAGTGCTGAAGTCCAAAGCACTTCTACCAATCAAACCTTGTAAAACTTCAAAACACACAGTGGAATTAGTCATTTTGAAAAACTCCATCAGTTCCCTCTGAGCACATACTGTATGAGGTATTCTGTATGAACGTAGCTCGTATATTTATAGAAGTAACAGCCTTTGGTAACTCTGGTAATTGGCTGCTGACCAAGTGTGCAGTGTTAGCAATTTGCAGTCATTAAATGAGTATAACACACTGCACTATGGATAAAATATTAACTTGAAACTTAACAGAGTTTCAAAAGGAAAACAGATCCTAAAAAAAGAGTGAGGTGATTGAATATATAACAAACCTCAGTATTCCAAAAGAATAAAAGATACCATTTCATGGTATAAACCTTAAAGATAAATATGTGAAAGTAAATAAAGGCAGTCTGTCTAAATATAAAATCTGTTATAAAATTGCCTAGCCTTTTAAAGCCCACTTCAAGAAAAAATTAGAAGTCTATTTTTTTTAAATCTGAAGTCTTTACTTGGCCCTTTAACAAAATGTGGAGAAAAAAAATTAAATCTTTTTCTGCATTTATTACCATATATGTCAAAATTATTATAGTGTAGTCTTCTGCCTTCCTGGTGTCCATTAGGGTGCAGAACACAAGTTTCATACTGTCTACAACAGGGTTTTGAGCAAAGTTTTTACCAAAAAGTGATGCAAAATGTCTCAGAAACGGCATGAATCAAATATATGTTTGGATTTTAGGGCTAAAAGCTGAATTTGTATAAAGTTGTATAAAAGTTGAAGAAGGCATTGTCTTACTTAATGTCTTCATTTAAATTTTGCACACTTTTACAAAGTTTTATTTTCTTAACTGACCACTGGAAGCGATGTACCCTTGATGTACAGTAATATGCAAACGTTTGGGCACCCCTGATCATTTTCAGGATTTTTCTTTATAAATCACTGGTTGTTTGGATCATCAATTTCAGTTAAATATATCATATAGAAGACAAACACAGCGATATTGGAGAAGTGAAATGAAGTTTATTGGATTTACAGAAAGTGT
>JAVQJG010136061.1:0-12111 GCA_036024015.1 Craterocephalus amniculus | reverse complement strand
CCCCCCCCCCCCCCCCCCCGCCCATATAACACACACACGTGCACACACAAACAAAATCACATGCAAAAACACCATTAAAACGGGGCTTAGACTGCAAAACATGACAGTTTCTCTGCCTCACTCACAGCTTATTCCTCATGTTTCTCCATGCTTCACCACTGTAATTGTGCGTTTCTGACACACAAGCCCACATGCGTCTATTCTCGGAGACAGTTTGCCTTCTCTTTGGGGGACTTAGCGGTTTGGATCATGAATAATGAGCTGAGTCTAGTTCCATCTCTTTTTGCGGCTGTTGTTAGACTGGACCGGAGTCAGGCTCAACAACTCACTCCGATTATTGTCTGATCAGGCCTCAGACACAAACACACTGCCTCACATGCCTGGATGAAAGATGATTTTTTTTTTCTTCTCTTCTTAGTCCAAGTAGACATGTTGAAGAGAAAAAAACGAACAGTTATTGATGGGCTTTGGATCCCAGAGACCGCGTCTGTTTTAGGTTTTAATGTAGCAAAACATTTTAGTCTCTCACAGGACGATCTGACATGTCACAGGCTGCGTGGACTTTACGTCTCAGTTCGAATGAATTGTTATGCCGACAAAAAGCTGAATGTCTGAGCCTTGTGAAGAAATGACTGCATGAGAAATCTGTTTCATTTTTACCTGCTTGAGAAAGCTTTTACACATGACATGTGCAGATCTGAAATAAGATTATGCAGTCCCCGGCCTCTTGTGATATTATTTTAAAACTGTCCTGTCAAAGGGAACTCCTCGGTCTACGGTGTGTATGGGTGTTCTTCTTCAAGCTAGTCGGACTTGAGAAAATAGAAAGTCTCGTCTTCTTCTAGCTTTTCTTTCCCTTCACTTTTTTCAAACACAGCCAAAGAGAAATCCCAGCGCTCTACTTGAACATTTTATTCCCACAGCAAACAGATGAAAAACATCAAAAAAGAAAATGAAAACAGTTTCTCCTGAGAAGGCAGCCAGCCAGAGAGTAACATGTGCATTTATGTAGAACTTATAATCCAATTAACAAGTACAAAAAAGCCAGTGATCACTCAATAATGGGAACACAAAGCGGAGAGGTGCCATGTTTGGGGAACCGCTCATGTGGAAAAAATGCAAATAGCGTGAAATGAGTGTGTCTGCTAATGTGTTCAAATAGAGTCCCATGCTGTGGCAAGCGACCGGAGCCCCTGATAACTCTGTCTGTTCCCTTGTTTTTCTCTCTCTGTCTACAGGCATACTTCCGACAGGGTGTTGCCCTTCAGTACCTTGGTCGCCATGCCGACGCACTGGCCGCCTTTGCCTCCGGGCTGGCCCAGGACCCCAAGAGCCTACAGCTACTGGTGGGCATGGTGGAAGCCGCCATGAAGTCACCATTACGAGGTGAGATGTGTTATAACCATAGACTGTAAAATGAATGGGCAAACCCTAAAACAATGTGACCCAAAGGATTGTGATGAGCTGAAATGATGCACATCGGGCGGTTCCTTCCTTCGCCATCTTGCCACTGTCACGAGTGTCGTGACTGCCGGAAAGCCAAAAAATGGCAGACGAGGGGGGCTGTGAACGTGGAGAGGGATTATTGACACCCGTCAAACTCCTAGTGACATGCTAACAAAGCTAACCCGGAGCTAACGGGAGCTAACCAGCTAACGGAGGAAGGCGGGCTAAAGATAAGCGCTGTTAGCGGCTAAAAACCACGGTTGAGCTAAGCTAGGCCTCGTTTTCATGGATATCTGCCACCTGTCAATCAAAATGACACGCCCCTTATTATGAGGAATTTTTGGATTAGATAACAACTAAACGGAGGAGTTAGACTTTTTTTCACTCCCCCCACAGTTGTCATGAAGGTAAACCTGACATTTTAAACCTAAATTTTTTTTTAACCAGGCTGTAAACATGTTTAATTTCCGGTGTAAAGTTGCTCGTTTTAACATGGAAGCCAATGGAAAAATTGCTCTGTTTTGCAGCCAGCACTTAGCAGATGAAGAGGGAACTGCGGTTTTTGCACTTCCGCATAGGCATCACTTTTTCTAGTGGGAGGTTGCCGCTTGGTCATAACGCAACACAGTGCACTCTGTGTGTGTTTCAACACGTAGCTAAAGTGTGTGTCACCGTCACGTGTTTGGTCCTACAGCAGCCTCCCTGATAATCCTCACTCTGTCAGTCAATAATCGTGTAAGGGTGACTTTACCTGTCAGTTTTTCTTCCTTTTAACCCATTCTGCAGACAGCCCGTCTCACTATCTGTCTATCTTTCCTTCTTTGTAACCGAGTGTTGGTGTCAAGTATGCTTACCTCCAGACTCTGAGGCATGACGCTTACAGTTTCAGCATATCTTGTTGTCAGTCAGGCTGATCACACACACAGATAGCTTGTTATCTTAATGAGCATCCAGCACTAATGGCATTGTGTGTGTCTGCCCACTGTGTGAGCCTTTTTGATAAAGCTGAGAGGGTTTTTTTATCTAGTGTATTCAGGCCAAGATTTTTTAAATGTATCTGTTTTATTGGACGACTGCATTGACTTGTAATGTGCATATGTAATCAGTCACGAGCCTCAAAACAAGCCAGTGGCTTTAGCTCCGGCGAACAACACAGAGGATTTATCCTTCTTCAGATCTGGGTGGCAAAGACTGCTGACACAGTCTGAGTCATCCCCGCTTTCTTGCATTGTCATCACCTTTTGCCAAACTGTGCTGAAACTGTGTCTCTACGTAAATGTGATCATGTTTTATGATCCAAAAAAAAAACTACTCAGCTGTGCAATGAGATCAGTAGCTGTGGTACTGTGTTCAGTTCCACTGGCTCTAATACAGTATTTCTCAGAAAATGTTTATGCAGATGCTGAGAGAGAGAGAAAAATTGCACAGTAAAGAATGGAAAGCCATCTTAGCCGGCATGAGCCTTTAAGCCTGTCATTGGAATCAAAACAAGAAAAGGTTTTTTGGGTATGAGCCCAGACCTGTGTATTGTGGACCAGAATGGGGCCTCTCAGTTGGGGATGGCCAACATTTAGCCCAAACCACTTAATCTCTTAATTGTTTACCCTATTTCCCAGAGTGCCAGGCAATCACCGGAGGACCTAATCCAAGGTGTGTTGAGGAGAGGTAGCTAGGTCAAAGGATTAAGAACAATGATCCTCTCAGAGGGGCTCTTGGCACATGGGGGCGATAATCAATGTTACGCCAGCAAACAGGGAGGATAATCAGCGTTACTCAGCCAAATTCCCCTGATAAGTGAAAGGTAGGCAAGCGCTGCTTTTCTCCTTCAAGGCGGCACACTCATCCCAGGATGATCACTTTTGCTGCCTGTTGAAAGTTTTGGGGGTGTTGATTTAATCAAAGCCAAAGAAAATGGATGGTTTGTTTTAAAGCAAACTGATCTCCTCAAGAGTTGAAGTTTGTTGAGTCATTAAGGTCTGGTTACATGTGAAATTGTGCCCCTTAGGTCACTCCACTTGTTTGTTTTGGGGTGAAAAGAACATACACACAAACACAGATGCACTCAAAATCCCTTTTAATTAGCCCTCTAATTATATTTTAGGCCCTTATATTTTCTATGCTTACCAAACACAGCACCCTCCCTGTGTGTGTAGACAGGAAATGCAATGTTGTTGGGCTGATTGTATCTAGTTGTAATTGCTGACTTATCACAGAAATCTCAGTTCACCGCAGTGTTTTCACTCCTCTCAAAGATGTTATTTACTTTATGCCCCCAGCAAAAGCAATTCATTTGGTGACATTCAAACCAAAATAAGCAAACGTATGAGAATCGAGGGTAAACTAAATAACCTCCAAACAATATGAAGCCACATCTCTTTGGTGGGTAGTAAATTCACTGAATTAAAATTCGTTTCCATGGTAGATTCAATATTACATGTTTAATTATTTTAGTCGTCAGCCTTGCAATATTGTATCTTGACTCTGTGTAATGTGCGATTTAACTCCACAAAGCGTTGTCACAAAATGGCATACTGTTTCAATCTCACCTCCTTTCCCTTATTGTGCTTCTGTCTGTTGACATCCTCATCTCGTAATTGCATGACTTGCATGGCTGTATTTTTCTCTCCAGTGTCAGCATTGTCCATCTGTATCAGACAGTATAGGAAGTCAGCCTTTCAGTTTTTTAGATTTTAAACCGTATTTCAGTATGAATAAGGACTCATGTGTAATATTTTTACTGTTTATCCCTGCTGCGTTTCAGTTTTTCATTCAGCTGCTTTAGACCAGTGAGGATCCATTAGCTGTTGATTACACGGTCTGACTTAAAAGGGGTTTTCAATTGAAGAGAAGGTTGTTTCATGCCAAGGCAGTTATTGACCAAGCTGGATCATTTGCTATTAAAAGACTGCCCTTGAACTACAGAAGCTGGACACTATGCTCATTAGCATCTGTTCTACTGAAGGTGGACTGCACCACAATGGCAGTTTTACATTATTTTCACATAATTTAAAACATATGCAGTATTCATACTATTCTTTCCAAATTCTGGATAAAGCAGGAAATTGTTTTGCTTTTTATGTTTGCCCTGTGATCACCCATACAAATATGAGTAGCAAAAATAATCACCAAGAAACGAAAATTGGATGTTTTAAAGATGAAGAGTAAATGTCATGTGCTTTCACATCAATCTCCAATAACACCAGAAAAAGTCTCTAGATTTGATGCTAGTAGCTGTTTTTGAAAGAATCAGTAAAGGGATCTGAAAACTCACTAAATTGGCAACACTGCATTAGCTGAGCTCAGATACGTGTGTCAGTGTAATCGGTGTACCAGAAATCGTGCACTGACAAACATTCCACTTTTAAAAAATCAAAAAACACCTACAATTTATAGTAGTGAGAGGGGATAGGATGGTAAAGTTAACATTTAACAATTAAGCTTTATGTTTGTATGCATTTGCATCACATTGAGAATTCGAATTGGAAAAAATGGCATCTATCAACACTATATCAATTTTAATGTTACTTAAAAATAGTGTCCTAAATAGAGGTGATTACATTTCTGACTCCTTTACAGTGTTGTTTGCCAACCACTTACAGTAACAAGTCATGAAGAGGAAATCACTTTTTACTCTTTGAGTCTGTGTTTAGCTTAGTCATAAGGACATTGTATGCATGCCAGCAGAAGGCTAACACCAGCAGGGTTAATCTCTGTAATATGCTACAGACTACAAAAAGGGAGGACATTTGAACTTTGCATAAATGCGGGATTATCTTTACACTTAATATAATCCTGTTACTTCTGTCAGCTGAAGCCGAGCTGTGCTCTGCTGCATCCCTTTGGCCATTTCTCTGTCACATTTACAGTATGCCTCACTAAATCTATAGCCACACTTAGACCTAATGGAGCTACTTTTAAGCCCAGGAACTTTTTTCCAGGAAGTGCAAGATTCCCCCCCAGATGTGGGTTTTCTGTATTTCCACTGAGGTCTAAAGTATTGTAAATATTAGGCAAATTAGTCAGCAGTATGGAAAAACAAAAGGAAAAACAAAATCTTTCCTGGCTGCTGTGCCAGGCCTGTAAGGCTGACTAAAGCACACAGGCTCAGAACAGCAAAAGGAAGTGTGGCTCGGCTGCATTTGCAGGAAATCTGGCACTGTTGCAGATTTCTTCAAGGTTGCGATGAGGTGTGGGTGGGCACATCACACGTACTTCAGAATTTTAACCAGTTTGAAGCATCCAAAAATAATCATTTTCTTTTTCTGATTCGCTGCTTTATTCACATAATCAGATCTCTCTCTCTCTAATTCTTTCCTTCTTGTTGAAAATCTCCTCATTTTTTTAAGTCAAGAATAAAGAACTCTGAGTTTCAGCCTCATATTGAACATTTAGACATGGGTTGTTGAAAACAAAAGAGTAGAAATAAGTTTTGAACTCCCTGAAATGTTGGTGCTGTCACAAAGCTTAGGGTGAGTAAAATGTGACTCTTAGTAGTATTTTGCTTTTTGTTCTATGAATACAATTAAAAACAAATAGTCATGATTTATTGTGAGTATGCATCAATGCTTTAGAATGTTCTACAGGTCTGTCTGAAAAATAGCTTAATAGGTTTTAACACAGTAGATAACCACAACTGAGACAACAGAAAAACAATTGGGCTACAGTTGGTATTATATCAGAAGTAAATCATCCAGTATCTATTTATGGCAAAAATGTGTGATTTTTCATTAAAAAATGAATATTTGAATGCAGATTTGGAGTCAATTTTAGTCAGTCTATGGGATTGGGGTGGGAATTGTACATTAGTGATATACATACAGTATACACCGTTCCCAATAAGTAAGGGATATTGTGAGAGACACAGTGGATGTCATATGTAGGTCCTTTCATTCATAATTAATAATATTATAATTCTTTCATTAAATTTCTTACCAAATAGCAAAATCACTCCATAAATAACTACAACAATATCCCTAATGTATTGTGATGAGTGTACATAGCAGAACTGAGAGGAGGAAGTAGTTGAAGCGATTCTGTACAAAAGAATGGGCTAAAATTCCCTAAAAGCTGATATGAGGGCTGAAAATGTTGGTAACTGCACAGTTATCCGTAAGCATTAATATGATGCTTGCATGTTTGTAACACTGGTTATTTTAACCAAAAGATAAATAATCTGGCATGTTTTTGCATAATTTGTCTCATTTTAACTATTAATGATAAAATTTATGTTGAGCAATATAATATAAAGCAGTAAATAACTATTAGCAAATAATTGGTGTCACATCCTAAAAATACAGGAGCAATAATGGATCCCACTTGTTTTAATAGCATGGAATGCAGAATAGAATAGATGAGATTCAATATAAGTCTATCTGCCTGCATCTATGCTGTCACTACAGTGAGGTGCAACACTAGCCATGCTGTAAAAGCTTTTTGTCTGCGCATTAAGCAGAGAAAGTTAATGGTGAAATAGCTTTTTGTTGTTAGCGCTACCTGTTTGCATGTTAATGAGACGGAGGCTCTGAGTCTTTAATGATATATATCTCAGGGCTTAGTAAGAGCTATTTGTTTGGATGTTAGTGTATGAGTGCGAAACAACACACTCAGACGTTGTCATAACTACCCGTTTATGAATGCAGCAGCCATGATACCCTTTTTTAAAAAAGCTTTCTCGCGGTGTTTGATTTATGAGTCGGCTCTGGGTGTCACTCTGAAGGCAATTACAAGCTATGAATGGATATTATATGCATGCACTCCATACGAGCGACTTTCTGCCAAGTGCTGGAACACAAGAGGTGCTCTTGAAAGAACATCATCTGTTATGCTTTTGTGTGCTTGTTTGGGGATGCATCTTGTGTGTGTGTGTGTGTGTGTGTGTGTAAGTGTATGTCTAGGTGTGAGTTCCTGAGAGTCATCCAGTTTGTTCAGATGTAGTTGAGTCTTAAGTATTTCTAAACATTTTATGTAAGTATGTTTCTTATAATTGAATGAAAGTCAAACACACCGGTTTGTGAACTGACGTGAGCATCTTATAGATAATCCTCTGGTCAATGCTTTGACCTAATTAGAGGCAGCTCTAATTAGGATTTACCGTCCTCCAGGTCTGCTCCTACACATTCATTTAAATAAATCAGTTGACAAAGACATTCACACACTTGGTCAAGTCCTGCTATTCCCTTCACGAGGTTCGATGCCGGTGTCTACCAGAGGGCTTTATGATCTGGTAAAGGCTGTGGATCCCCAATCCCACGTGGCCCACCATTGATTTATGTCACGGTGTGCGTTTTCAGCTTCTTCAGAGGTCACCTTGTGTGTCTCTTTTGCTCTGCATTCCCTTGCTGCAGCTACTGCTGTGCATGTGTTTCCCTATCTTTAAACCCCACTTCCAAACCCTCTCATCGTTTTCTCTGAAACAGCGGTTTAAGGGAAGGCGGAAATATGCAGTAATCTTATTCTGCGGTTTGTAAAAACAATTCTCCCACAGTCGTCTAAACCTGGGCCATTATCAGGCAGCACTGTTGGAAATTGCCTGAAATTAATCCAGTCATAGTAGTACACTAAAAGAACAGAGGCTCGTACAGTATATTGAGTTATTGTCAAGTTGTCAGTGAAAGCTGTCGCTCTGTGGAGCTACAGGCTGCGCTTATCGAGGGAAGCGAAACACAACTGTTTCTGCAGGAGAGCAGAAACTGAACGCAGGCAGCAGTCACTTTCTGTCAGTTAGTACACATTTACTGCAATCTGCGTCATTTACTGGTGTCAGTCAGCATGTCAGCGCAAAGTTGCGTTTCTACATGTTTTGCCGTCCGTCTCTAACATGTCTTACTGGTCTTTCCCGCACAGATTCTCTGGAGCCCACCTATCAGCAGCTGCAAAAGATGAAGTTGGACAAAAGTCCCTTTGTGGTGGTGTCTGTGATCGGGCAGGAGCTGCTGACAGCAGGCCACCACACAGCTTCTGTTGTGGTGCTGGAAGCCGCTTTGAAGATCGGTACATGCAGCCTCAAGCTTCGTGGCTCCGTCTTCTCGGCCCTCAGCAGCGCCCACTGGTCCCTGGGCAACACGGACAAGAGCACCGGATACATGCAGCAGGACTTAGAGGTGGCCAAGACCTTAGGTACGCCAACTGGGCTGGGGAGGAGCAAGTCATTTTGTAGAATGCGACTTTATCCATTCATTTGCAGCTTTTTTCTTTTACTGTATGAATTATTAAGTTGCATAGAGTCTCGAGTTCAGACTAAATTATTTTACTTTATACAAATGTGAGAATACTCCTCTGAAGTATCACCTGGTTATAAACAATTCAACGCAATCGCATTATTTTCTAGTTGGGTGATAGAGTATTACTGTTTAGATCTAAAATATACACAAAATAAACTAGAGTGATTACATCTGTCATTACTGTGATTTGAAACATCACATTTTTCATGTGTGTCTTTAAATTGATAACTGACTGAATCCTCATCAGCATGAAGGACGCCGGTGTTTCCTCCCGGATGAGCTGCTCTGTCGCTCTTCCAACGACTTTTATTTTTCCAGCGGCTGTTTGATGGAGGGGTTGTGGTGCTTCACGTTTCTCTTTACAACCCCAGAGGTGTTGTGTTGTTTCAAGTCAGGCGACATACTCGGCAAAGTCAAAGTTTTGCCTTTTTTCCTCTTTAGAAACTCTTGTTTGATTTTTGGCAGTGTGCCATCACGCTGTGACTTTCCTCTGCTGCCAAGCTTCTAAAGACCTGAGACTGAGTCATATTGTCATCCAGGATTTTTCAGCATTTCAGAGGGCCGTCCACGAAGGTCACGTTCCCCACAACGTTTATACTCGTCCCGTATCATCACACTCATACCTCTGTGCTTCACTGTAGGGCCTAAACATTCAGTCATATGAGCAAATCACCAATTTATCTTCATCTCCTCCAGCCAAAGATTGTGTTCCCTAAACAAGGTTAAATCTGCAGTTTGTGCCAACAAGGAAAAGAGGATTTGTTTTTTTTCCTTACATGCTGATCAAAGAGGTTGATGTGATGTGATGTTCCTCATGCTAACCCAGGAACCTTAACTTCCGCTGATAACCTATCAGTCATGTCTGAAGTACACTGCCATCTGTTTTCCAGAGGTAGACTGTCTGGGCTTTTTTTAGGAAGATGGACACAGCAACTCTTACTGATGATAATATGGCATGTGTTACAACATCTGATTACTGCAGCTGCTGCTGTGTTTCCACTGCTTAATCTTCTGTCCCTGTAAAGTCCCACTTTTTTAGTTTTTAAATTCCCTTACATACCCTGAGAACTGACTTCTGATACTGTACCACAGGTCATTGTACAGTATAACCCTATCGAAGCACTTGTGCTTCTTAATAATCCCAGTATATGGCTTTGCTTAAATGATTAACTACTAATATTTTTTACAATTATATCTGTTCTTCAGAACTTTTCATTTAAAGATAATCAGCGTCTTTTAATCAGCACTCTGAGCTTACTAACAGGCCACACACAGGCACCTCTGAAAGTACTGCATCAGATGGCTGCACTTGATTGACAGTTTGTCATTATTCCTAAATTGTAATTTTTTCTCATAATTTACAGTTCTTCAAATATGCAATCTCTCTCATGAAATTGACCCAAATCTGAGCCAAAAAATATGTTGATTCTGTGCTGGCGATGAAAATGAAACCAAAAGATGGCTGCTGGCAGGAATGACCTCCTGAACTTTCCAGTGTCACGAGAAGCCTCTCACTGAGCATGTTCTGTCGTATTCTCGCCGTATTGTAGAGACTGTGAGGAATTGTGCAGCATTCTGCAGAGGCTCCCCATGTGTCCCCAGCACAGAACCAGCCCTCTTGATCAATTAGTTTACTTTAAGTCTCTTGCTCTGCTGCCCCAGCAGATGGCTGCAGAGAAGATAGCTCCTTCCACAACAGATTTATAGATTTGCAACATGCTGATGCAGATGTTGAAGGATCTTAACTTCATCAAGCAGTAGAGTGTGCTCTGTCCCTTTCTGCAGACGGCCTCCGTGTTGCACTTCCAGTTTAATCTGAAGCTTTTCACATAGTTGGCTGACTTGTGTAAAAAAGCACTTGAGAAATAAAAGAACATGATCGTCACCAAGCTGTCTTACTTGCCTTCGTGAAAATGAGCTAGCTGAGTCAGATAGATGATAGATCACTTTACTGATCCTGGATATCGGGATAGCTGGTCTTTAATCTTTTATAGCAAGGATCTTTACAGTTAGGTACCAGAAGCACAGGTACACTTTTCTAAGTCTAATGTTGAGAAGGAGCTGTAAAGTCCAACATAACTGCTCTCCAGCCCGGTTTCAGTCTGTCTCCAGTTGCTTCTTCCCCTGGCTGCAGGAGACGGTCAGGCAGGAGGTCTCAGTGGCCACGTTTACATGGGACTTTTAATTCCTCTTTAAAGCGGAATTAACGTTAATTCCGCTTTAAACAGACCATGTAAACACTTAATTCCTAATGCCAATTTAATTTGGAATTAAACTTAATTCCGAATAAAGTGGCTGGTTTATTCGTCTCTTAATTCCGAAAGAGTTAATTCCTCTCTCATTTTCTATCACATAAACCCTTATTCCGGTTGTAGTTAATTCCTGTCGTTCTGCGCATGCTCGCCCCCTCTTCCTGTCGCCATGGCGACCATATACAGTGCTTCCCGTCCGAAGCAAACGGGCTCAAAGTGAGTCTGTTCTGGTGAAAGTGACGTGGCATGCTAGCGGATAGCTGCTGCTTCACAACCAGAACCTAAATCAAGCAAAAATGGCTCTTATTGCGATGTTTTCTTCTGTTGTTGTTGGAAAGACTTAGTCTCTCTTCACGTTTAAAGCTACAATTCTTGGATGATGTGTAACAATTCAGGCAACAATCTTAATACTTTTTTCATACCAGTCATAGATGCTATTTATGTATGAAGCCATTAGTGGAGTGAAAACTGAATCGTAAAATCGAATATCGGGATTTTTTATTTTACTATCTTTTTATTATTATTTTTATTAATCTTTATTACTTGTATTGTCAGGCATTATAGTAGCAGAATATTGGTCTGACCACTGTGTTATTTTTTCCTGATTCAAATTAAGGAAACAAGCAAAAAAGGAATCGCATTGGGAGAAAAGCATATTATGCCAGCCCTAAAAGCCATACTATTCCAGTTGCAGATGAAACTGAAGCGTAATCGTTCCCCTTACATCAGCAAAGGTCCAGTAGAAATATTTCAGTAAAACAGTCAGTCCACAACAAGTCTTTTATCAATAAAAAACTGTTTTAGGGTAAATTAAGGATTTTAAGTGGTTAATGTGCTACAAAGCAGATGAACAGAAGTATGTAACTTACTAAGATCTTTGCTCTCTTGTGTCTGCTCCAGTTCTGATATGGATGCTGCAGATGTGGGAGGCAACAGGCTGACCGCTCTGGGCTCATTTGGTTGACAGGTCTTCCTTTCAGCCATCCTCACTCCACCTCTGATTCTTCTCTTTCACAATCTGGTCTGCTGCTCGGAGATGTTGTTTTCTGTAATGATCAGATTTTAGGATGTATGTGTTACCAGATCAAACTGATAGAAGACCGGGACAAAAATAAAGTTTTACAGTTTATTATTAACATGCATAATCCCCGCCTCTCCAATCCACTGTTATACTCAGAGTTATTTTGCCAACC
>JAVQJG010136057.1:0-15023 GCA_036024015.1 Craterocephalus amniculus | reverse complement strand
TATTATTTTAATCTTTCTAAGAAAAATGGTTTTCTACGTGGTATAGTATGTGGTAAAAGGGGTAATTTGATTACAATTAACGACTCATTGATTGCGCATATGTACGAGTTCAGGGCATTTTAGTTTACAAAAGCGGCTGGTTTTTTTAGCATTGGCGTGACGCGCTTTCTCTGCCGGGTTAATTTTTGGAACGTCCAGACTCGGATGAGCCAGTAATAGCGTTCCCCTATAGTGATCCGGAGTCAAATTATGAAAGTTAAACCCCTTAGCCAAGAAAAAGCCTCACACAAAAGCTAAAAGAAAAATAGCCGCTATCGCTAACTAAGCTAGCCGGACGTGAAATCGGGTACAGTCCCTTCAAGTGGGGAGTTGATGAATTTATCAATATGTCATCCTGTGTACTTAAGTTGTAGAAATAATAAGGAATAATAATGGTTCTTAAAAAAATCACTTTACAGTTTAATTTACAGTTTAGCCCTTTGACTGTAGATTCAATTACAGCTGTTTATGATAACATTTAACCTACTTTGAGAAGAAAAAAAGGGGGGTGGAAAAATTTTACCCCCCCCCCCCCTTTTTTTTCTACTAGAAATCTTCCAGTTCCTTACAAATGTGTAAACCTTATGTATGTACAGGAGGAGACTTTGGAGTCCTGGCAACTCGAATAATAAAAGAGCTAATCATTAAACTGTGACTTTTTTATAAATGTTCTCACAATGTTTGCCTTAGATTAACTTAGTGATAGGGTGAATTTTTGTCTGCACGAGTGTGTCTATGAGTCTGAGAGAGAGGGAGGGAGGGAGAGAGAGATAGAGGGGGAATATTTAGAGGGAGAGATTTTGTTTGCTGTGGAGGTGGAGGGCAAAGAGGTGGGATGAAGGAACTCTGGCGGGTGTTCCCTGTTAAAACAATAAATGTTCGTTCAGTAGGTTGTCAGAGAAAAAATGCTCTGCTTCTCGCAGTGGGATCACTACTTCTCACCCATTTTCTCACTGACCCGCAGATGGTTTACTAACGAGGAGCTGCTGAGCAAACGCTACTCTGAAGGTGAGGATGAGTACAGAGATGGGAACAATGATGTATGCCTGAGTAGGGAAGGATTTTTTTTTTCATTACTTCTGCTTTTTACTCCCCAGCTACAGTTACTGTACTGGGCCACCTTGACAAATGCATTTGTTAATACATTACTAGTTGGAGCTAAATGCTGTTCAGGATATCAGCAGTCTTAGAGCTTTATTTCATGGAAAGTATTATTTCAAACATAAATAACCTGATTCAGTCTTTAACAGATGTTTTAATAAAAAACGAAGTACGGTTACAGGGCTAATATGTTGCTTCCTTTTTATGTGGATAAAAAAAAATCAGGTCAAGTTGACCTGAATTTCACAGTTTGATTAACCAGTGTGACTCAAGAACCAAGCATCAAACAGCTGGACCGTAGATTAATTAGATCCATTCTGAGAGGGCAAACATCTTTGTGCAGCCGCTGCCACTGAGGGTAAACAATGTGATTGTGCTGTTTTCCTGTGCTTAATATTATTAGCTCTGTGAGAATTGTACAGAATGAGAGGGTTTATTATTCAGTAAGACCTTAGTGCTTATTGGTATCTAAAGGAGGCTCTTGTTCCAGTGTCAGTCAGACAAACACACAAAAAGAGGTTGTGCACTTGCACTATTCATCATACCAGGATGGAGCCTTTGAATATCTTAGCAACAGCAAACGTGAACAACAGGGTTAACATTGGCTGTTGGCTTAATGTGACATACAGTATATAAAACTAATCAGACTAAATCAAATGTACCGTACCGTAACATATCTATTCCTCTGTTCATATTAATACTGTTCATGTATGAACCAACTGTTGCTGCTGTAGGGCTAAAGTAAGGAAAGGTTGGAAATGAGCTTTCAGGATCACTGCATCCAGTAGTCGAGGTCAAGCAACACAATCGGCTGCTGTTTATAACAATGGCTCCTTCTCTTCAGCCAACCTTTTCACTCTTTTCTCTCCATCCCAGTCAATCTTTTCTCTCTCTCTGGTTATCTTTGTTCAGTGTCCCCTAACATTTACAGTGGTTTCATTTCTGAAGGCAATGACCTTGTGAGTCATGTGCATCTCTGAAGCATGTCAAGGCTGGAACATATTACGGTTTGTTTTTTTCTCTGTTTGTTGGCATGCACAGACGTGTTGCATTTCTGGCCTTGATCCTCTCCTGAAAACAGCTGAGTTTCCAGTCAGGCAACAAATGGAACTGTGCCAGTCATTTACTGTACTTTAGCCCAAAGAGTTGACCTATATACTGGAACACACAATGGCATTTTGAAAAAATATATTTTGTATGATATATCAACCTTTTTTAACTACTTTAAGGCTATCAATGTCAGTTTCAGAGACTAAGGAACAGCCAGTGTCAATTAAACGGCCGGTAATTCAAGTCCCTATCTTCACTTTTCTCATTTTATTCTCTTTTCTGGTAGAAAAAAAAGATAAATTCCAAGTATTCTGTTACTCCCATGTCTAATTTTTTTAGTGAAAAACAATTAAGACAAATTAAAAGAATGCAATCTTTTAGTTGTGAAAATAATAACCATGATGGCCCGTGAGTATTTTTGAAATTCTGTTTGCAAAATGTACAATACTTGTGTCTGAAACGGAATTAGAGATATCTGTCAAGATTTTTTATTTTTTTAATAAGTCAATGTTTTGGTTTACAGGCAAAATGAACAATATTTGAATTGGCATGTGCTGAATTTTAAGGCAAATCTTGATATCAGTTCACTGCTATCCTCAAACCCTCATCATGTTTAAGCTGAATGTGGCAAGATGGTAGGAAGAGTGTTTATTAAAAACCTTCCTGTTTGTTTGTATGAGACTTTGCATGACTCACAACGTGATGACAGATACTTCTCTGACTGACAAACTGGTTTTATATTAAACTGTCAAAACAAAGCAGGCAAGGCACACCTCACCCACGGGGCATATTGCTGCACACATGTCGCTGTAGTTTCCATGTTTTTTTGTTGGTGTGCATGACATCAGCATTTTTGCGAAGCAAATTGTGACTAAACCAAAGGAGGGGTAAAGAAAATAAATAACTGCTCATTTTAATAACTTTAAACTCCAGAACTTTTGAAATGTTGCCTGAAACGGTATGACAGAGGAGGGGCCAAACAGTAGAATGCATACAGGTAGGAAGAGACAGATAGCAACAAAGATAGGAGGGTTGAAGTGTCAGGTTACCGGGACTTTTGTTTTGTTTTGTCAGCAGGGCTTGGTCATTCAAAAGCAAATACCGGTACTTCTAAATCTGTGCGGCGTCAAAATACAGCGCCAAACACCAGGACTTTATCAGAGCCTTGGGATTTCGAAGGGGTGCAACAAGTCAGTTATCCTTTAAGCCAGATTCAGTTACACTACTGTATAAAGAAAAGGGGAGGGAGTGGAGAAGAGAAAGAGACAGAATCAAAACGGGTTTCAGACCAGAGGGAGGTGAACAGTCAGAGGAAGAGGAAGAAGGATACAGGGGACTGCAAGTTTTGGGGGACCTGCACCTCCAGGTAGGGGGGCATAGTTCATATTGTGTCCTGAGGCGGATCCATTTAACAAGGAGAGACAACAACATCATGTGGGTGAGTGCAATGGAGAAGAAATAGCTAATCCAACACGAAAAGGACAGTGAGGTCCCTGCTTTGCATTAAGGAAGCCATTTGAATATCTTTACGAACACATCACTCTTGATAGAAAGAAACATTGTAAAACAAAATGGGCTTTATTTCCTGATACTGCCCCACCTGTTTCTACTGATTATTGGTTCATAACAGCAGCTACGTTAATACTAAATGATAATAGGGTTCTATGTAAAATAGCATATCAAAGGTCTGTACACTGTGGGAGCTTCAGGCGAAGGTAAGACTTAGAGTCGGGATGAATGTTATGGACACAATTATGTGTTTTTTGTTTGTTTCTAAATTGATTATTATTGACAATCATCACAGGAAACTTTTATGTCATTATTAGTACAGAAACTTAGGGGAGAGATTTATTCAGCATCCTTGGTGGGCATTATATATAAGCATGTATGCTGGCTGTTTAACACTGGATACAAATATATTTGTCTGTTAATTAGGGTTGCTTGAACATACATGTAAAGGTTAGATTTGGTACAATTTTCCCCTGACACCAACAAAGTTGCTACATCTTCAGAATATTTTTGTTGCATTTTTCTATTATTTAGTCCAGATATCAGCTCATATTATGACGAATTACTTATCCAATGTCAGTACCGAAAATGTGAGCTCCAGCTTTTTTTGTGGTGTTTGTGTGCTGCAGTCTGCAACTCTATAAAAACTTCAGACTAACCACACCATGGTTTGGTACATGCCAGCGCGCATGGACTCTGCTTCTAAAATTCCAAATATGATCCAGATCTTCACTGTTGATTAACTCTTATCCAACAAGTCACGCGCAGCTTCTCAAAAGCTCTTTTGTAAACATCCCAGCTTTAAGAAACACTATCCAGCAAAGCTGAGAAGCAGTGGGGAATGCCTTCTTTTTTCAACAAAAGACTATCCGTGTCAAGGGTTTTATCTGTTAAGGCTGACCCAGTTATGCTTCTCACACTGGAGTGGGAATGGTTCCCACTGCCACTGGGTTAACTGGCAGGACTCAACTGTAGGTCAATATGATCAAAAATAAGATGATCAGGTAAGTAGTTACCTGCAGATTTCTGGCATGTAATAGTATTTAATGTAAAATGTAAAATGTGCATCTTTGGATGATATAGCATAATTTGTATTCAAGATGGTGTTTGTCCTCTTTAGACGACATAGCTTGTAGATTTATCTGTTTTCTTGTTTATCTTATTTTTTCCATACTTTATACAAACCTCAAAGTGTCTATCAACTGAATTCTATTCAAATGTAATTGTTATTCAATATTTTATTATTTCTAACCAGTAATTTAAGTCTTTTTTAAGTCTTAGAAATTTTTGATAGTTTGTTGTTTGACCAATGAGGAGCAATTATTCATTTGTGGGAAAAAAAAAAACATGAAGAGGTGAAATTTTAGACGTGTCTTAAACCCTCTTACATAAAAGAAAAATCATATGGCCATAGATTAACCATAAGTGAAAACAGCTCTAATGTTACACACTAAAGGGCCACAGGGCTTAATGCACAAAAGTGTGATTTTCCTTGTTAAATGTGAGAAGAAATTTGAGAGAGATTTGACGACACGACATATGGAGTACAGGACGAAGTGCAGAAGTTCAGCCTTTATGATTTAATGGACGTGGCCATTTCTGTGCATACGACTCAGGGAACATATCTGAGCAAACCACTGGCTTTCATGTTTCACCTCAGGATAGTGAGCTCTTCTCCAAAAGAAAAAGAGAAAGGGAGAAATAGAGGGAGAGAGAGGGGGGGGGGGGACCTGCCTAACAACATTCTTTGTCCCTGTCTCTGTATGGAGTCTATACACTTGAGTTTCTGGTGGCACAAAAATATGCAAAAATAAGCAGAAGTAGGGAAAATTAAAATATTTTCGACTTCCTTATTTTGTTAAATAGTCCTGAAAAGTCCTTATTATGTTTATGTTTCTCTGCACACAAGCCCCCCCTCCCTTTTTTGTGTGGGTGCAAAGCATCATTAGAGATATACCACTTGGAACATTTGTAATTCTAACAGTGAATGAAATGCTTTGAGGGTAAGACAAGTGAGGAACAGCTTATAGTTGATACCTGAGCTTCAACATTAACCAATTTTGGCTTTGCTGAATACAGTAGCTGCACAAATTTATACTACCTGGTTTTTATGGCCAATTCACTGATTATAAGTTACAAAGAGAGAAACTGACACAGACACCTTTCATGTTCCAGGAAAGGAGCATGAATATAATTACTGTAAATGCACCTCAAAATGTGAAACCCATTTTTGAGTCAGTGATAATTCTAGATAAGAGATAAGCTTTGAAAAGAAATATCTCTTAGAAAGTTTGAAATTAAAAATGTCCTTCTGTTAGATCGGAAGGAGGTGTTTTTGCTCTGTTGAGCAGTGATGTTTCTACCACAGAAAAACATGATTTTGCTTTATGGTTAGATATCAATCATCAGTAGAAAGAATATGGTTACATAAATCAGCCATCACACAATAGACACACCTAAAACCGATTATTAGGCCTTCCTCATGTTGTTAAAATACTTTGACCGCTGAGGATTTGGGCACATTTTATATCCTGGAATGTTTGGTTCTTTGACATTAACAAAAAAAATCCTATGGGCCCTGAGGGTTGTAGTTGGGTCTTTGTGGATTGAGCTGGCTTCCCACTCTCAATTCAGAGGCTGAATGATAAGTAGCCGATTTAAACAGGAACTCTTTGTTTGGTTAAGATAGAATTTAAATATAAAGGGTATTTTCAGTCTCTCAGTGTTGCCCTCTGATCCCTTTATGGGCTCGACAAACAAAAAATATTATGTAAATTCATGGTGACCTCTTTTCACAGCTACAATGGCTGCTCACAATCATTTAATAGAACCAAACTTTTAAAAAGAAAGAAACATATATTGAAATATTATTTTATCTTAAAACTTAACTGAGCTGGTTTTCAATTGAAGCTCTAATCACTCCTTCAATGAATGTGTAAACAACAACCCAGATTTCTAGTCCACTTCTAACCACAGAGCAAGTTTTCTTATCTGACATCAACGTTTGAGCAAGGGACACTTTATTTTTCTGCACTGAGTAAAGACTTTAAAGATTTATGCACTCATGCAACTGTAATCCATAGTTGCATCTGGATACATGATAAGAAGCATGAGGATTTACACTCTTGTGGTTAAAGGGTGTCTCCCCTTCTTCACATCACTTGCAACATAATGGTGTGTTTTCTCCACACTGGTCAATGAGACAATAAAGACTGCCACACTATACGGCACAATGAGTCCCGTCTGTTTCATGGTGAGTTTACAAAATCTATGGTATTAAAACCGCCTGCAGCATGTTCAGCAGCTAATACACCGAAAGAGGCACATGGGTGTAATATGACAGCTCATACTGGCACACTGTATGTCATTCCCTGTGACTCCTTCCTGGAAATTGTTGCGTATCATTCACCGGTTTTACGTGTGGCTCATGTTTTAATGTGAATAGGGTCCCTAAATACTGCACAATTGCTCATTCACAAACTTAGCCCTCCTCCATGACACATGTAAACAAATACTATACATTTTCTTGGAGGCCGTCCAGTGTTGTAACCACACTAGCGTAGCAACACTTGTTTTGATTTCTATTTGTCATTCTGTCTGCAGACACCTGTACTGGTATCTGAGGGCACCTCCACACCTTTGAATTCAAGGCACGCAGGTAAGTCATTAGTCAGCCTAGGATTTATGTCACAATTGCTTCATTAGCAGGAGATTTTCACTAATCCTGTGTTGAATGTACTTGTTGTTGTACAGAACTGAGAGCTTCCTGCATAGATTTACTCTTTTTATTCTCTCTTCATTTTTGTTTTCCCTGTTCTTATTTCTCTGCAGTTCCTAGACCAGGCCACAGAAGACCCATGACGGCGCCAAGGCCCCAGAAAGACAAGTCGTCTAAGAGGAAGAGAGTGTTGCTAACTGTTGTAATAGTAATTGTGTTCCTGGGCATACTGGTCACTGCAGGATACTTCAGTGAGTCACATTTTCTGATTGTGCTTTTGTCTGTAGAAGACAGAGTTTCAAATAAGCCCTCCAAACAAACGTACATTTGACCTGTATTCTGTCTTATTCTGCCACCCCTCCTATCTTTCCTCCAGTTAAGAAGCTGATTGACAGCAAATACTTTTTCTGCACACGCTCTGTGAAGTTTATTCCTCTAAACAAAGCCTGTGATGGGAAAAATGACTGTTCTGGGGGAGAAGATGAAGTTACTTGTTTGTCAGAATTTACAGTCAACATGACATTTCCAGGTAAAGCAAACACCTGAAACTTCCTCACTTTGTCTGCAGACACAAACAAAAGCTGCAATTGGCTTTTCTTACTCCCTTTACCATACTTCTACACAGTGCGCCTCACTTCAGACCAGCTTGTCCTGCAAGTGTTTAGCCCTGGCTCAGGTTGGCGGAGTGTGTGCAGCGACGACTGGACCACCCAACACACACAGACAGCTTGCAAACAACTGGGATACACAAAGTAAAGTGACAAATACAAATCTATTAGATGACGTTGCCATTTTAAATTTAACCTCAAATAAAGCCTAACATCAAACCTTTCGTTCCCACAGTAAACCCCAGAGCACCAACGTCAGAGTGGACACTTTAAATTCTAAAATCCTGCGAACTGGACCATTCACAGCGGTCAGATCTGGGACCACGGACACACCCATACATCAGGCTACCATTGACCGGTGAGAAAGGCCATACTTCTGTCATCATAAGGCCTCTTCCTGGTTTATGACAATTATGTACTGTTGCTACACAGATTAGAAGTGATTCAAGTTTATTGTATATTCTTACCACATATCACATTTACTTTGACATTAAAGTATCAGGTGTGTTTAGCCAAAATAGCATGTATTTTTTAGAGGAGGGCTTAATGTAACATTTTCGTGAAAAATGTCCACTTCAGTTCTCATTTTCACTTTTGGAATTTCACTTTTGGTCTCTGCTGGGTTCCCCTTGATAGATTAACAGTACAAGAAATTGTTCGTTCTCACTGTTGCTGTTCCTTAAATTAAAATGTCACAGTTTTTATTCCCCCTGGGTCTGAAACCTTATGAAACTGAACAAAACAGGTGTTTTACCAAGTCAAAGCAGAACAGAAAATAGGACATAGTTCATCAGGGGTAAAATCAGGTCAGCAAGAGATAAAACCTTTGATACAGTTTTACTTTTGACTTTTTGTGCAGTCATGAATCTATCAATATCACCTCTAAATGTTTCTTTAACACCTTTTTTTCCCAACAGCAGCGTGTGCAGATCTGGATCTGTGGTCTCTCTGACTTGTTCAGGTAAGTTTGGTTTTTAGAGAAGCAATTGCAAGCATTGACATTTACAGGTTTTTCAGCAGTCACAGAAAGGGGCTGAAATGTGATGAGTGGGAGATATAACGTGAGTTTCACTGTGACAAGCTTCTACATATCAACAGAGCAAAACCCTTACTGAACAGTGTCTCACATTATTCTCTGAATAATGTTAGTTTGTCGACCAACAAGAATGTATTTATTTTTTAAAAATTTCAACAAAGAGATAAGTTTAAAATATCTTTAAAATAAACTAACTTTCTTTTATCAGACTGTGGACTTTTGGGTACTCAAGACCGTGTCGTTGGGGGCACCAATGCTTTAATTGAGGACTGGCCCTGGCAAGTCAGCCTCCAACAAGGTGGCCACCATACATGTGGAGGCTCACTGGTGTCACCCCGCTGGGTCGTTACCGCCGCCCACTGCTTTACTGGGTCAGTAGTCATCCTGTATGCTAGTTCCTTTAAATTTTGCCTTGTCAATATCTGATACTTTAACTAATGTTCTCACTTCCTCCTTGCCATCTTCTTGTGGGCCTTACAGCGATAAAAAGGAGCTGAGTCGTTGGAAAGTGGTATCTGGACAGACATACATGAGCACATTAGGAGGATCTTCTGTGGACAGGATCATCTTGAATGGAAACTACGATCAACAAAAAAATGACTACGACATAGCTCTTATGAGGCTCACTAGCGACATCTACGTGGGAGGTTAGACCTCATTTTACTCACTCAGAAATATTTTGACTAAGAAGCTTTCAGTAGTAATGTTGCTAAAATTGATCCCTGACTAAGTTGGATGATGTAAATCTAAGAAAGAATGTTTACTCAGTAGGCTTTACTCTTCTGTCCTCTGGTGGCCTAGAGTGAGATAGAGACAGACAGTAAAGCTAACCTAAATGTTAGTTTAGATACTCTGTGTCCAGATCATGGTGATCCTAAGGACTTATATAGTTGATGACTTTATTAAACTGTACCTCCAAACTATCAAATTAACAATAAAATGAAGCAATATTTTCTAACTTCTATAATGACTGCTCATATTCCAGAAAAGCAGAAACCTGTTTGTTTGCCTCCACATTCCTTTGGGCTTTCTGCTGGAGCATCGATGACTGTAACAGGCTGGGGATACTTGGAAGAAGATGGTGAGAAACTTCTATGCCACCTTTCCTCAGTCCCATCTTATAAACGCAGATAACATTCCTCCTTGGTTTATAGTTTGCATCCTCACAACATGAAAGTTATGTTCTGATTTCAGGTAAGGTTTCTCCTTCGCTGCAGAAGGCTGACATCCCTCTGATAAGCCAGAGTGTATGTACAAGTTCCACAGTCTATGGTGGTTATGTAACACCAAGAATGATCTGTGCTGGTTACATGGAGGGGACAGTGGACGCTTGCCAGGTAATAACCCACTAATTCCTATTAAAAATGAACAAGTTTTCAATGTATCACTTGCATGGTTATTTTCTAATCATCTTAACTTTCAAATAGGTTTAATATTAAAAACTCTTAATGACTGATGATTGATGTGATCCTCTGAACTCCAGGGGGACAGTGGGGGCCCTTTGGTGCACTTCTCCACCTCTCGGTGGAATCTGGTAGGAGTGGTGAGCTGGGGTGTTGGCTGTGCACGAAAGAACAGGCCCGGCGTCTACTGCAACGTGGAAGAGATGCTCGACTGGATTCATACAGTCATTGAGGTATGGCATACAGGACATGCTCCACATCTGTGATGGTAAACTTAATTGCTGCAACACTTAAGAAGGAAAAATTGTGACTTCAGTTATATAATGCAGTAACAGATCCTGAGTATTTTAACTTTTAAAAACAGTACACCACAGAAAAATAACATGAATATATACAAATCTTTCACCGATGATTTCCACTTTGTATTTGCAGAAAAATCCTTGATGACATCCAATGTGAAGTAAACCACTAGACTCCAGTTCACTCTACCTCAAACAGACTGTGAAACTGTTTTTTTCATGAAGATGCATGAAAATAAGAGAAGAACTTGAGCAGAGTTGAAAATGCATCTTAACAGCAAAATAGATGAACATCTATGTGCATTAACACTGCACATACTGTACACATATTTCGTGCTAACTTGTTTCAGGTGTTGTTTGTGCAATTTCAGATTCTTGTCTCAGGGGAAAAGCATATTTATCCATGGCCAGCTTCACATTCATGGCAGAATACCTTAACATCTTTTTAGTTTTAACAATTCTGTATTTGAAAAGGAACCAAGTCAGTTTTTAAATGAGTTCTGAAAAAATAAATAATATGAAGACAGAATATGTGATCTGTGGTACTGACATAAGCAGAAGAAAAAACTGTTGAGGATTTTGCCAGCCTGGTAGATAAAATGTAATTGATTGTGAACTCTAACTCTAGGTGGGGGTTATATACTAACCTGGAATGGAAAGAGATTTGACAAGGTGTTAGTTGGGTGTTGTGAAATGTCTGATTCATATCACCATCTTGATGCAAGTCACATTCACTTTAAGAGTTTTTTTTCATACTGGTGTCTTCCTGTACCCAAGGGTTTTCGCACCTTTCTGCAGCATGAGTTATTCTTCTTTCTTAATACCAAAAGATTTACACGAGCACTTTAAATGGAAAGTGAGTTACTTTCTTTGGCTCTCTGTGCAAATTGAAGTAACTCGTCAAATGCACTGAATACAAAAATTACTATCTACAGTTGTGTGTTCATATTGCCTGACATTGAAATGCTGTGTAATATTCAGAGGGCTTTCAGAATACCCGCACTGTGGTCACACTGAAAGTGCTGGTCACTGGATTTTTGTTCATGGGATATGTATTTTATTAACCCAAAACATTGATTTTTGCCATAACTTTGTACTCTGACAATATCATGTTTCATTTTAAAATCCTCATTCCATCTGAAACAAAAGACATCTGCATACACTTTTTGCCTCTCTAACTTTAATTAAATTAAAACAGATTGGCTTTTTAAACTACAACATAACTCCTACTTATTAGTCAGGTGTTGCAGTTTAATTGTACATCATAAGGTTTTAATGTTGTATGAGTGATGTCATGGTGAAAATACTCTGTAAATTTGGTTTATGTGGTTGATTTTTATGTCTGTAAAGATTGTAGTTTGTAAATATAATTTCTTGTAAATAAAACATGCACCTTTCCCTTGGGGGAGTAGAACAATAGTTTTGTCAAATAGTATGATATTCTTTGTGGAATTATTTTCTGGACATTTGATCTCTCTCTGTTCCATTGTCTTACCTTTCTCTTGAAGATTATGTGCACACCTGCTGAACCAAAGATAACAATACAGCAAGGGAGTGCTTTACGTAAAACATTATATAAATTGTAAACATAAGAAGATGCAAACAAGAGCAAGCTGATATTTCACACATACTCAAATTACAATATACAGCTAAAGTATCAGATTGTGATGATTAAAAAAAAGTACTTTTTAAATCAGAAATTCTTCCACTGTGAACCACCGTTTAACATCTGCAAGAACACTGTATAATTTTTAAGTTTCACTACAAAATTCATATAATGTGTTGATTTTCAGGCAAAACATTTGGGACACAGAAATCCTAACACAAACACACAGGCGAATAACATATGAAACCATTTATTAGATCTAGAAAGAACAACAAAGCTCAGTGAAAAAACAATCAACCGTGGTCAATGTAGATTAGCAGACAATCTCTATCAGCTGGATTTGGGTACTGGCAAGCAAAACCGGGTAAGATGGCTTCCTACTTCCTCTTTGTTGTACCCTTAAACCTTTAACTTGGTCCTCTGATCAGGACATATTAAACTATGTTATTGTCAAACCGTAGTCGATTAAGGCGTACATTAAAATTAATGTTGAATAATGACCTTATTGAGAAGACTGAGAACATTGAATCTAAATGACTCTCTGAATGCATATTTTTAAATCAACTGCATTAATCACAACACATTACAAACGTACTTCTGGTTATCTTCTTGAACGATGGCTTGGACCTTTGAATGGGTTATCCTGTAACAAGAAGAAAGGACAATTAAAACCTTGGTCGGGGAAAACTGATAAAAGAATAAGAAAAAAAAAGCTATTTTTTTATATATATATATATATTACAGGTGACTTTTTCAAGCATTAACATTACACAATGTTATCTTTTCGAAAGAACGTAAATGTTTTAAATCTTTTATCACTTTTTGTTTCCTTCAAACACTGGGGTTACATGATAATTACAATGAAAAGGTTAATTCTTCAATTTAAGTCATACTCAATTTATAGTTAACTTCCGTCTGGGATTAATTATTTAATTTTTTCTTCTTCAGCTATGATTTACAAACAAGAAGACAAAATCCCTCCACGCACTATACCGATGTTATTTTTACCTCATCATCATCACTTTCATCAAAGGTAACTCCTCGAGACGACTGGCTTTGGCTCTGAGAGCTGAACCCAAGATGGGATGATGTTGACGATGATGGTCTAAAATAAAAGAAGAAAACCTTGATAATATTTTTTATACATTTTAAGTGCTAGTTTCAACACACAAAGAGAAGAAAAAAACTTTTTAATTTCCTGTATGTATGTACATTTTCTTTCCAGGAAGACTACCACACAGCAGACTTAAAGAAACAGACCTTGCAGCGGGCTTGGTTGGTTTCATTACTGGTATGTCTTCATCCGAGTCATCAATGATCACCTAAAAGATGTATTAAAAAAAAATACAACCAAGATTGAGAGAGTGCATAAAAGGTTAAAAAACTTTTTAAAGGTTATGCCTATGTCAGGTAACAAATCAAAGTGGAAGTTATGTTGTTTTTCTATTTTTAAGGAAGATAATGCAAAAACATTACCTAACCAAATTGTATTAAATGTGGTGGACGGTTGGAACATTAATAAGAGAAATTCACTCATTTTTGGTTGGGTCAGGATTACTATTGTCAAAGTTGCAAGTTACAGCAACCCCTTTAGCAGGATATGCATCTTGTTTATTATCTGGCTTACTTCATCAGCTGCAAACGATGTGGCTGCGCTGGTCCGAGGTCTCCGAGATGGGGCCTGAAATGCTGCAGGTTCAGATGAAGAGAACAAAATAATGTTTTAAAGAGGAGCCAAGATGAAAGGTTGTGTGCATTATGTGTGATGGTCTGGGTGGCTGGTAAATGGACACGTTTCTACCTTGCATAATGCTCCTGCTTTGGCTTGTTGCTGTAGATTTCTGGGAACGACCACGACCAGCTGGTTTTGGTTCAGAAGCAGCTGCACCTGGATAAATACACAAAGAAAATCACAAAAAGGATTAATGATGAATAGTAAACCAATACTGTAGCCTTTATAGTTCCATTTGCGTTATTGTCACATTATTGCATAGCTGTCATTTAAGTCAATTCCTATGCACATAACGAGAAAAACCATCATTAAATTGTTCTGGACTTTTTCTTTCTTTTTAAAATACACACAATCATTACCTAAGAGAAAAAATTCAGTCACCTTAGTGGAAAACTATGTAACCATTCTCTCTGTGGGACCTCCCATGCAGCCGATAAATTTGACTGTCTGACTGCAAGCATAGCAACTGTGCATGAACCAGGAAAACAAAAAGCCTTATCACCTTTGCCTTTCAAGCTGGGACTGATGTGTATCAATGTCATGTATGAAAGAACAAAGTATCAAGCATAAGAAAATGTAGAAACTACCAATAGCCCGAAAAGGTTTTTTAATTCATTGTAATTGTTTGTATAGTAATCATACAATTATATTATTATTATTTGTAGAGTAGTTAATCATCAAGCTATTAAAATGTTACAAACCCATAAAAAGATCTAATTTCCCATATTGTGTCAAAGTATCCATCTTTTTATAATGCCTTAGCACACTGAAGTTTATCCTACATTAAATGTCAATTTAACCTCAGGAATCTAGGTAAATGGTACATGGTAAATGGACTGTACTTATAAAGCGCTTTTCTAGTCAGGCGACCACTCAAAGCGCTTTACATCACGTCTCATTCACCCATTCACACCCATTCATA
>JAVQJG010136047.1:0-35148 GCA_036024015.1 Craterocephalus amniculus | reverse complement strand
GTGCGCATAGTGTGCTTCGTTCTGCACTTGATTTTTGACTATTTTTAGGGCAGAATCCGGGAACTTTGCAGTGCACTGGATTTAAATTGCATCCGCACTTACACTCAAAAGAAGTGCACTATAGGGTGCAAGTGCGCTGATTGAGACACGGCCCAGGTGTTTTGCCTTGCATCTGGTTGCCTGGCAGACATAAGCCAACACTAAGGACTCTATTCTGTTAAGTACCACAACATGCATCTTACCTTTACATGAGTATTACGATGCAGAAGTATTTTCTACACTATAAACTCATTTAGTCACCACCAAGGCAAATTAAGTTATAAGAAAGAAGTTAGATTTCTTTGTTGATAATATGGAGAAAGTTTCCCCAAAACGTAACTCCAAAAGAAAAACAAAAAGTTTTTTGTTAAGCTTGATTTTGAGGTCAAAAACAGAGAAAAAAACTTAAAATCTTTATTTTGAGGATGTCGCATCATAACAATGTTCTAATATTGAGGATTCCTTGAAGGACTTGCTGCTTGCATCAGTCAAATGTCTTTAACTGATGAAATGTCAATTTCTTGTAAAGTAGCGCAAATAATGTTAATGATAAACTTTTAGTTGTTAGAGAGCATCATTCCCTGAGAGCCTTGTTACCAGTTGGAGGGAAATTATCATGGGGACTTAATAGTAATGCGTCTGTATGAACTAATAAAAACAAATAATTCAAAACATCTTGCAAAGTTAATCATTAGCCTCTAGCTCCCTTTTATATGTAAACTTTTACAGCTAAGCTAACGACTGATGTCTGTGTGCCACCACAGTGTCACATTGTGGGATTTGGATACCTGCATGGTCCCTCAGGAATGGTTTTAGACAACGTAAAGAAAAGAAATTGACAGATCCAGACCACCTGCCTTTTCCATTTTCATCTTCATGCCGAGCTTAGCTAAGCTAAATACTTCCTGGCTGCAGCTCCTCCTCTAGCAGTCAGGTGTAAGATCAGTGTGGATCATCTCAGCTGATATGTCCCTTATAATCAAATAAGTGTTTTTTCCTCGTTGTCTGAACTGTCCTTCCTGAAACTAAGCTGGAATGCCTTAATCCTTTCTCTTGTATCATCTGTTCCACGGAATTAAGGATGTGACATTTGCACTTAAATGAACCATGGGGCGTCAGCTGCAGTCAATCCAGTCCTTACACCATAATTTCTGTTTGTTTAGTACATCCAGTGTCCTCAACCAAGAGTTAAAGTGCACTGAATTAAATTAGAAGTACTGAAGTAGAATGTGCTGGTTGATGCATTTGTAAATGTCTTTTCTATAAAATGAAGTGAGCTTAGAGAATAGGGATGGGCATAATTAATTGATGATCGATTAATCGATCATTAAGATTTTAATTGTTGTTGTATGTAAACATATTTTCCAGTGAAACCATAGAATGAATCCCATTTAACTGCCACAAGAGTCACTCATCTTGTCATGAAAATCTAAAAAAGGAAACACTTAAGTTTTTTCTACTTTCACTTCATGTAAATATTGGCTATAAATGTTTAATGTTAAAATAGAAATATTAATGAGGATTCAATAGTTGATCCTTAATTCTCCTGATAATCTATTGAGACATTTTTATCGAATGCCCATCCCTATTGGAGAAACAACATGAGGGCCTTCCCTGATGAGGCCAACACCGTCTGAGAGGACAGAACGGTTGCGTGTCTTAGTTGTTCCTCATGAAGAGGCACCGCTTTGCCTTTAGGACAACTTGTATGTTTTGGGAAACACAAGCATCAATCCGGAGGGATGACACAGATGTATTTTTCCCACATTCCTTTGATTAGTCTAGAATGTGAGATAAACTGACTATTTACTGTGTGTTTTCTGCTGTTGGTCTATTAGCAATAGATTATACTTGTATTTTGAGAGACTAAGACTCTGTGTAATATGTACACAGACATGAAGGAAGTGGTGAGGAAACATGATAAACAGATAATATTGTATGTCTTAGTAAACATGTTTTCATTTATTTCAGTTCCATAGAGATTCTTCTACATATCCGGATTACAGTCTAACTTTAAAATCGCTCTCCTCTACAGCTGTCGTGGATCTCAACGGGCGTTACTTCGGAGGGAGAGTCGTCAAGGCCTGCTTCTACAATCTAGACCGGTTCCGGGTTTTGGATCTTGGTGAGCAGGTCTGATGTTTCCATGGGAAGCTCAACCAACACCAACAGACACTATGAGCTCATGTCATCTCTGCATTTGTACATAAACATTTTTTATATTTCCCATACATCTGTGTCTGTGTGTAGAGATAATTACGGCCATCTTGTAGTTTTTTGTTTTTCATTCTGTGATTGAAAATATGAGAAGATAAAATAAAAGGTATAAACCATTCGTTCTTGTTTCCTTCTTTGAAAATCTGTCTATTTTTCTCTGAAAACAAGATTTTGTGATGTAAACAACCTGTGATGGGGCACTTCCGACTTTCCAGGAAGCCTAGTTTCCCTGTCTGAATCTTGTCTGACATAATGCTGGTTCCTCTGTAGTGTTAACATCTCCCTAAGGTATGAAAGTCCTAACTTAGCCTTGCTGGATTATAGGAAGGGGACTGGGACAGGGAACGCAGCCCCAGCCTCATTCAGAACTTATGTAAGTGAGCCAGAAGGGCCCTGGAGGTTCCAGTCAACGGCGTCAGAGCTCCCACTGGAACAGGTTTAATTCAGATCAGGGGAGCAGGTTGGATTGTGAAACAGAAATGAGAAAAGAGACCCATTTAGAAGATTGATTTTAGCCATTAATGCTGCAGAGTTCAAAGGTCAAGTGAGTAAGCATTCAAAGCCCAAGAAGTAAAAACAATGGGAAGACTAAATCTGATGTTCTGAGGTTCTTCTTTTCTGTGGAAATGATCCTGAGATTGTTGTTTTCCACAGACGTTATGGTATTTTTCTGTAGCTCCGTTCAACGCTCTGTTTTGCTTTCTCAGAATTTGCACTAATTTGATCAGACCGTTCCCCAAGTTCCAGCTCTCTGAAATGGATTTGTCTGTTTTCTCGCTGCCTGCTTCACTTGCACTCAGAGTTACTTTAACCTCATGTGGGTTCAAGCTGGCAGCTTCCAAATGTTTGTCCCAAACATGGAAATTAATTTCAGACCTTTGTTTATATATTGTGTAAATAATTCATGATTTGCGTATTTCTGTGAAACTTTGAGTTAATTGTCAAGTAACATTTAGGAACCTGTAAAGGCAACAAGTCAACCTTTTCTCTTATTAGGATGAGAGTACTCACAAGTAAAAGCTAGTGAACAGCTTCAAAAAGCAAAAGAAGCTGTGCCCAAATATGTCTTTCTTTTACCAAAGGACCAGGCAAACATTTGAGCACATTCAAAAGTCAAATGTTTTGATGAGTACTGTACGTACGCGGCAGGTATCTGACTGGGCGAACGTGCTCTGAATATGTGCAGCAGTACAATGCAATCGGTCGGCCTGCTAAGCCCTGACCTACATACAAGCAGACGTGGATTCAGACCAGGTTGGAGGGTCAGTGTTTGTGTTTTTGTGTGTTTATAATTTCTACCAAAGATATTTAAGAAGGAAAACACAACCCATTAAATAAAGTTTAAATTTCTTTCTTTATTTACTCTTATTGAAGGTTTTTTTTTCATGTTTGCTGCACTGTTCATTTCCCAATCATTATGGCTGCCATATTTTTAACTTTTTAACTTAATTTCAATTAGGTCAGTTTACTTTTTTTTGCCAAGGTCCATTTTTCCCCAGAAAGAAAATCAAAAGGCACAGCATCAACTGTAAATTAAACTCTGTTGCCTTTATTAACAATATGAAGTCATTCTTGCCAAAGTGTCTTCAATCGGAATCAAATATTATTTGGCACACTATTTACAGATAATTCATTTGTTTTCAAAAAATGATTTTTAGACCAATTAGATGAAATTGGATCTTTTCCCATGGCACACCAGATTATCTTTCACGGCACACTAGTGTGGTAAAAAACACTGAACAAGATGAGGAACAACGCAAGATTTTGGTGTATGACATTAAAATAAAAACTAAACTAAAGTGCACGGCCTACAACACGGTGATGTTTTATTATTGGGTTTGTTATAGTTTTCTTACAGTCATGATCTAATTCAAAAGTTCTGCTTCAGCATTCACATAGATGGCTTCATATATTATATTATTCTCTTTTGTGTCATCCTTTGGAATAATGCAGAAGCTGCTAAAATCCTGAGACACTGAATCAACCTCAAACTATGACACTTTCACCGCCACGCTTCAGAGCTGTCAGGCTTCACCCAGCATTAAACAAAACGTGCCGAAAGCACTTCGTGTTCACAGCATTCCTCCTGTTTATGGCTTCATAGATACCGGAGATGACTCATTCTACCTTTGGGTGTTTCCATCCACACTATGGAAAATTTAACCTTTTTTTGAGATATTGAAACAAAACAATGTTAGGATCCTCCTTGAAGTTAGTGAAAAAGACAACTTATTGAATTTATCAAATGATCTTGTTAATAATTTCAAAGGCTGGATTTAGGGGACTACTTCATTTCTGATTATGAAAATGACAAAAGAAAGTCCACTTTTTATGAGTGACTGTTTATGTTGATCCTCTTCATTATGCGGACGCTGCTCCAAGGAGAGGTATACTGAAAAAAGACACCAGTTTTCACATGATGGGGTTAATTTGTTCACAGCTGTAGTTGCAGTCCCTTAAAGCCGTGGGTGTGAGGAAAGGCTTGCATGTTGGTGTGAGGTTCTTGTGGACATCTGGCTATAACAAAGGAGCAACAAAATCAAAGGTGAGAGAGGTTGTCCTCAACAAATTGGACAAAGTCACATGCAAATGCAGACCTCTAGATAAATAAATTCTTAAGTATTTTGTATCTGTCCGGTAGATCAGGCCTACTTAAATAGGACCGCTGCAGTCCTGCAGGTTTTCAATGAATACCTGCTCCAACACAGGTTGCATAAGTTTATCATAAGGCTTTTTTTGTCCACAGTAACATAGATGCTGTAGTGCCTCCCTTACCCAAGTGGTTCCATCAGATAGCGATAAGATACATTTCTTTATCTAGTGCAGAGGGATCAGAGATCACAGATCTCTTAAAGCTTTCCCTAGCTTTCCCATTTAAGCTGGTAGCTTAAATTTTTATTTCTTGATTCATCCAGTAATATTCTGCACTGTAAAGAGACACATGTAAATCCCTTGTTTCTATTTGCTGATGTTCTCTGAACATCTCGAAGCCGAAACATGCCTTTGATTTGGTTTTTGTCAGTAATGTGAACAGACCACAGATGGGATTTAAATTAAGATCAAAATTTAAAATGTCATACATTTTATTAGTAAACAAGCTAAAATATATATTTTTCCTTAGTTTCTTAGTGTCAAGTTCATCATGAATCAGAGATTAACAGGAAATCTTGCAATTTTTACATTTTGGGACATTTCATGTAATGTTTTTTGGTCATTTTGTCATTTTAAACAATGTGGACCATAGATATAAATACAGAGCTTTAGGAGAAACTAGATTATAGCAACTGATAATTCTTAGAAACGGCATCACAAGCATCAATAAATTGTGTTACACAACACTTTAAGAAACATTTCAGTGCTTCTGAGAAAACTACAAAAAAAAAACTAATAAAGAAACAGAGATAAGAAATGAGCTGTAAAGAGCTTTATAAACATTTTATGTCACATTATATAGTACGCTGTTCCATAAATTTGGATCAAATTATATCTTATGACCTGACCTATTTCCTGCAGTTCAAGCTGAAACATCAGGGCAAGTTGGACCCACTGGGGTTGCCTGGATGATGATGGAGGCTGATGCAAGAAAAGTGTGTGTGCCTCCCCTTTTTCCCCTTTTGAATAAGTGTATACGTTTTCAATGGAAAAGAATAACACAAATACAACGTTTTCAACAACCTCAGCTTCCAATAACAGAAAACTGGATTTAATATGATTCATCCTATTTCATTATGACAGCATGGGTGGTCAGTGTGAGTTGTGAAATTGATGCCAAATCGCGATGAGTAGTTTTACCCAAACAGGCTGTGATGGTACAGCCCTGGGTGAGGGAAGTGAGATGAGCTGATGTGCGTCTCTGCACGTATCCTCCAGGTTACATAGACTGAATAGGCAAATAACGAAATTTCCTTCCTGACAAAAGCCAATCGTAAATGCATAAAACCATTACAGATGGTATAAAATCGGATTTAATCAACAAAAGATGTTTCAGAGGGTGGAAAAAAATCTAAATGCATAAAACACGAAATTAACTGCAATATAAACGAAACAGGAGTGATTCATACAAATGTTTTAATTAACAATGTTTAATCGCAATAATAATAATAATCACTAGCAATGACGGCAGAAACTAATAAAGATCTAACGGAGAGTTCTAACAAAGACATTTTATATGCTCTTTGAGTGTGTTTTATACAGCAGGATGATTAAATGTCCTTGCACTTTTACAAAACAACAAACAATAATAATAATAATAATAATAATCAGATAGAAAATAGAATTGGTGGACATTTTGATGAAAATTAAAGCTGCTCTCTTTGTAAACCCCCCCCCCGCCACAAAAAAAACCTGACAAACAAGAAAGACTTAGAAAAATAGCGGATTTTTAAAACATATATTTTTTTTTTATCGTGAATCATTGTCCGTGTTCAAATATGATGAATACTATCATTAAACAAAACTGGATAACACACATTAAGTTTAAAATAGAGCTGGACATGAATAAATTCGCCAGGAAGCGGCGCTGTAAATGGGGTTGTCTGCGCGAGCGCGTGGTGCCTCGTCGTCAGCAGTCACGTTGCTTCCCGGCCCGGCGGGCGTGGTTAAATAGAGGATGTGTGCCGCAGACCGGCAGATTAGCCCGGCTCAACGCGCTTTGAGAACACGACCAAACAGCAGAAGCTCCGACTCAAGCAACCACCGGCTCTTTTTAATCTGCGTGCCTGCGGGATCTAAGCGACTCGGTTACCTCGTCTTTTGTGGTTCTTTAGCCTCTAAGGAATGCCCAGAGAGCTCACCCAGAACAGGATCCAAAAGATCTGGGTTCCCACCAAGGATGACAAACGACGAGGTAAAATGCAATAATTTTTTGTTTTCTCATCTTTTTTACGCCTGTGGCCACACGATAGTTTTAGTTTGAGATATTTTTCATTAGATTGCCTGTCCTTATTTCATATTTAAGCACGGTTTTAGATGATGCGTTCAATAGCCGAGCTCCTGTAATTTGATAACTGTTACAACACGTGTGGTTGGGCACAGCTGTACAAACTCTTAGCAACATTATTATAGCTTCTGGAATTTCATCACATTAGCATGGTGAATTAATGCATCAGTATTCCGCGCACCTGCTGCCTCATACAGGTCTTTTATATTCCAACTCATTGATTGGTGGTCTCCATCAGGACATACGCTACGTCACAATTCCGTTACTGATGCACGACCGGGAGCTCTTGTAGCCATGGTTACCGTTGTAACTCAGGATTCCTGAATGTGACGCCTCTGAATTTTTCTCATTGGTTGGTGGGCATCGCGTGCTCATGGAGCGATATTAAAGGGATCATCGTGGCAAGTGAGGAATGTCAGATTTATGAGGTGCATATTTTTAGTAGAAAAAAAACAAAACATCACCAAGCAACTATTTCATTTTGTACTTTTCTATTTGAATTTTAAAAGTTTAAATAGTAGCTGTTTAGTTATAGCCATTATTTTTAAGCAAAGAAAAACAATTGACGCACCTGCGCTTACTTAAAGATGCAAAGCAACGGAGGAATTTGACATTATTATTATTATTATTAATAATAATATTATAATAAAACGATGAAGAAATATAATTGCATTTACATGTATAGATGCAGAAATTGGATGAAGGTGCTGATGTTGGATGAAGGAACATGTTGACTTGAGTCCTTTTTCTTTATTTACTCGATACCAAACAAATTTTTTAAATTATATTTCATAAAGAGAGAAGGGGGGATTTACTGATTCCTGTATTTGATTATTTTCTAAAACTAATTGAGGCACAGAAAAATTAGATGAATGAGACATTGTCCACTGAGTGAAGTAGAGATGTTGTCGGGAATCAGATGCCTGAACATCCACTTACAGTTTGATCCGTTTTTCCATCTGATCATCATGGCTACTGTGTTGTGGAAACAAGATTAGCCGTGCAGTGACGAAGAGTAAATTAGTGCTCTCAGGCAGTTATTGGACCATGAAAGGACACTGCTCATGCTTGCGACAGTAGTAGCAGATACGTTTTAAAGTATTGTGTTATAAAAAGAAGCTGACATGAAAAGTACTTCCAAACTAATTCACTTTTCCAGCATCTTAATGATCTTGTACCTTTTGAATCTGCACTCCGTCGACATCCCTCCTGTTCTCTGCTGCCAGGATAGCATGAAGAGGCATGCAGAGGCTAATGACATAGAATGAAAGCTCCCATGGGCCTCATGGGTGGGATTAATCTTCTGTATATATTGTGGGATGGAGAAATATACTACTCCTGGCTCATGCAGTGATGGCCTACAAAATGGGTCAGATGTGCATAGAGGTGGAAATAAAAGGTGAATTTGATAGCAACACACGGCCATGTGCGGGCTGGGAGTGTGTCAGGCTGGAGAGAAATGGAGATTATAAGTTGGAAAGGAATTCCCAAAAGCTTCAGCTCTGATTGATCCTTTCATGTTTGCACCACTTGTTGCTGTCATTTTGCACACGGTGTCTAATTTTGTGCTTCCTGCCTCCTGTAGCACAATATTTACCATGTTTTTGTTATGTAAGCGAGCACAGTTGCCCTGACATGTTCTCCCCCTTTCATCCCTGTCTGCAGGAGCAGGCGCCCCTCACTTCGCCAACCCCCCCACCGTCATCGTGATGGTGGGGCTTCCGGCTCGAGGCAAGACATACATGTCCAAGAAACTCACCCGCTACCTCAACTGGATCGGCATGCCCACCAAAGGTACGTGACTCTCCTAAAAGGCCAGCACATGTTTAAACGCAGGTCCAGTTTGCATGACTCAGCAGCTTATCGGTTACATGTTGACATGTTGTCCCTTAAAGCGTTATGTCAGACACTGTCCACTCATGTTTCTGGTACCGGGACATAGCGTTCATGCTTGTCCGTTTTTTGTGTGTTGTAGTCTTCAATGTAGGGGAGTACCGCAGGGAGGCGGTCAAGAACTATAGCTCCTATGATTTCTTCAAGCCTGATAACGAATGTGCAGTCAAAATCAGGGAGTAAGTCCTCCTCATACACACAGTTCATACTCTTATTTATTTATTTATGTATTTATTTTCACTTATTTGAAGTAACCATTTCCTCATTTTTGTTTTTAGGCAGTGTGCCTTAGCAGCTTTGAGGGATGTGAAGTCCTATTTGAAGGATGAAGGAGGCCAAGTAGCGGTGAGTTTTTAAAAAAAAATCCTTATGCATCGGATGCTTTTCTCTTTGCAACATGACAGAAACAATGCGGTTTTGCTGAAATGGTTGCTTCTTTTAGGTCTTTGATGCCACCAACACGACCAGAGATAGGCGAGACTTGATCCTGAAGTTTGGCAGGGAGAATGATTTTAAGGTATGTGTTGCTGTGGTGACAAAGGAGACATTATGCTTTTACCAGTGCAGGCCATGTAACTAATGTCCTACCTTTTTTATTTATTTATTTTTTTTTCTTTTTTCCTAGGTCTTCTTCATTGAGTCTGTGTGCGAGGATCCCAGCGTCATTGCTTCAAACATCATGGTAAGGCACAAATCTTAGTTTTGGTAATCCAGCTTTTTTCGGACCAGGTATTAAAGTTTTTTTCCCCCCTTTTGTACAGGAAGTGAAGGTGTCCTGCCCAGACTACCGGGACTGCAATAAGACAGACGCTATGATGGATTTCCAAAAGAGAATTGAATGTTACAGAACCAGCTATCAGCCTCTGGACCCAGATCAGTATGACCGGTGAGCTCGTTAAAATTTTTTCATCAGATCTTCTTCCGACAAAAAACCTCACAGACTTGCTAACCCTGCCTCGTTTCCAATCTTCCTCCAGGGATCTCTCCTTCATCAAGGTGATTGATGTGGGTCGGCGTTTCCTCGTCAACCGCATCCAGGATCACATTCAGAGTAAGATCGTCTACTACTTGATGAACATCCACGTGCAGCCGCGTACCATCTACCTGTGCAGACACGGAGAGAGCTTAGACAACCTGGAGGGCCGTCTGGGTGGCGACTCTGGACTCTCGCCCCGGGGCCGACAGGTAAAGAAAGGGATCAATGCAGTCCTGATTTTTATTTCAAATCCTCTTTAAATGCTTAAATCAAGTGCTGAATATTTTCCTTCTCTGTTGTAGTTTTCCTCTGCTTTGGCACGCTTTGTGGAGGAGCAGCAGCTGAAGGATCTGAAGGTCTGGACCAGCCAGCTGTGCCGCAGCATCCAGACCGCGGAGCACCTGGGAGTCCCGTATGAGCAATGGAAGGCACTTAATGAGATTGACGCTGTGAGTGTCCCTTTAAGACTCCCTCTCATACCGCATGATGCAACTCTGACATTACCTGTGTGACTGACGTGAGTGTCGCGCTCTTTCTTGTTTAGGGAGTGTGTGAGGACATGACGTACGACGAGGTGAAGGAGAAATTCCCTGAAGAGTTTGCACTGAGAGATGAAGATAAATTCTACTACCGCTACCCTGCTGGAGAGGTACTTGATATTTTCAGTCGTTTAATTGGAAGACTTTTCAGTCTGAGCACCTCTAACTTGTCCATCCTCCTGATCGCAGTCCTACCAGGACCTGGTCCAGCGGGTGGAGCCGGTCATCATGGAGCTGGAGAGGCAGGAGAATGTCTTGGTCATCTGCCACCAGGCTGTCATGCGCTGCCTGCTCGCTTACTTCCTGGATAAGAGTGCAGGTGGGTTCTGCAATTCCTACATGCTCTCTGGCTTTCAGGATTTATATGATTGTGATGCTCAAATGTCTGTTTTTCTTTCCATTTGCTGATTCAGATGAGATGGCCTATCTGAAGTGTCCCCTCCACACGGTACTGAAGCTCACTCCGGTTGCATATGGATGCAAAGTGGAGTCCATCCATCTGAATGTGGAGGCAGTGAACACCCACAGAGAGAGGCCAGAGGTTAGTCCAGTGTTTTCCAGTAGTTATTGGCTGGATCTGTGCAGCGGAGGAGATGCTGTGAGCCTCAAGTCTTGTGTGTTGTTCGATAGGAGGTGAAGAGGGGTCCCGGCACTTTGATCAGGAGAAACAGCGTGACTCCTCTGACCAGCCCCGAGTCCAACATAAAGAAGCCTCGCATCGATGACCTGGACGAGGCTCCCATCCAGGAGCTGCCCAACTCTGTGGCCTCGCTGGCTCTGTGCAACTCCTCACACCTCCCCCTGGCTCTGGCTGGACAGGTGGGTTTATCAAGAGACTTCACTGTGTGCAAACGTTGCTTATGGGAAACTGAGGGAGAGATCTGCAAAGAATGATTAATTTCATCAGAACTGAGCAGCATTTAGGGTATCATGACACAGCATTTCCTGCATCTGTTTCCTTTGTGCGTTCACTCACTTGTTTGTCACCCTCTCTTCCTCCACTGCCTTCTCCTCTTCACCTCACAGCACTGGCTGGGCAAAGTTTGCCTGTAAGTATTTGGTGGGATTTTTGGCTATCTTGCTGTGTCAGTCATATCCGTCCATTCTCTTCTTGTTGCCATGTTTTTTTTTACCTACATTTTTTGCTTTTTTTTTAGTTTCTTTTCCTGAACTTCCTGCATATCAAACAAAACAAATAAGTAATTTAATTATAAGGCTATAAAAATCCAAACTTGACTCAGGGGAAATTTTGCAATGTTCCCAAGTAGATTTATTTCTGGAAGTGATGGGAAAAGAGTGGTTGCTCATAGAGGACTTTCACTTCCCAGTATTACTATCCTGTCCATTTTCCCTGAATGTTACATGTTGCTGAACTCTGCTGATTCATGCTGACTGTCCTGTTCTTGCTTGTGTTTGGTCTTGTTTTGCTCTGTGTTGTGCTGCTCAGACGCACCATCCTCCACTATCTAAAGGTGGTTTCGCTCTTAGTCTTTCAAAGGTAAACACTTTGTAGAGGCTTTTGCAGTTGCTTCATAGTTCTGCATAAATAGCATTAACATTAAATAACGATAACTAGGGTTGCAATATAAAGGGATGATAAACTACTGACATGCTTTAGCTACTTTCTGATAGATGCTCAAATGCATTGACAATACAGCTGTATTTTTTTTTCTTTATATGAAAAGTAGCTGCAGTCAGTTTAAGGCAACCAGATGGCTCCTAATCTTTAAGTGATTGGCTGTAAAACCTAGTGGTTGCATCAGCTGAAACGGCCGGTCTGCGCTAGTTTTGCTGGTGCAATAGGAAGGTATGAGCTCATTGCTGTGTGTGTGTTGAAGCCACAGCAATCTGTTCACACACACATTTAGGCACTTAAGTTTTACACCCTCTACATCTTAAATATCTAAGGGGAAGTAGGGTTCTGTAGGAAAATGCAATTTGTGGTTTAGGGTTTACACATCATTTGGGTAATTATGAAAATAGGCTTGCTTTTCATGCTGTTCAACTTATCAGTCAAACTGTGCATATTTGTTGGATGATTCAGTGCCCGAGGCATCTAAAATCTGTTTTTTCCTGTTTTGCAGAACCTGAGAAGCTCTTCTGGTCTCCATGACATCCTGCAGCCCTGTCAGTGAAAAATGCACCTTTTGTGTAACCAGGCTTCCAAAGCCGTTCACTGAGTCTCACACTGAGAGCACCAAGTAACAGCTGGGAAAACCAACTCTGGAAAATGGCAAGAATATATTTTTGTTGGCTATTGACACAGGTGACAGAACTTTTTTTTTTTTTTTTTTTCTAGTTTTTGAAGCAAGACACTTCAGTTCTCCCTTTCTTACTGTTGTCAGATTTATCGGGAAACTTTTAGAGCCTTGGTCCTGATAACTGATTGCTTTTATTATTTTACAGACCAAAGATTAAATTTCATGCCCCGATAAAAGTTTTTTTTTTTTCTTACAATCATGAGCTCATGGTTGTATTTACAAATGTTTTGGAAAGCCTGTGTTTTTCTAACATGTGCCTCAGTCATGATTGAGCTCCTTTTGAATGCTGACATGCTGCAGACCAAGCAACATTTTGCACAGCAGTTATACACTTTTTTTTTTCTTTCCTTGCTCTTGTTCAGTTAATTTGACTGTGTCATGTTACTACATGGTAATGGCAGTGATCTTTGCCGTAGAGTGCCTGTAGAGCTTGTTTTTTTTTCAAGCCTGATGCAGCTTCTCATTGTTTCTCTGTACTTAATTGCTTGAAGAGATCCACCATTTCACCTAATATCTGTACATATCATTTAAATTTTTTCATGTGTTTAGTTTCATTGCCACAGTGCATGCAGTTGGGAAATATTTTCATGTTTGTGTATTTTTGCTGTCATTGTCTGCTACGCACAAAACTATATTTTTATTACACTGCGTGCTGTTAATAATATCTTTGTAAATGTTAGTGTACAAAGTGTCAGTGAATGGAAGATGACTGGAAACTTATGGGAGGTTTTTTTCTTTCCTTTTTTTTGAGTTTTTGTTTAATTTGTTTGCTTGAGATACTTGAAGTTAGCTTTTTGTAAAAACAACAGTTTTCCTATTCTTTATTTATTTTTCTGTAGTTTTGAAATGAATGCTTGAAGCAGCAAGCACCTTGTTTAAATCTGAGAACTACACATGGGAATTATGGTGTACAGTTGATTTTTGCATCTGCTGGACCAATAAATTCACTCCAGGAAATCAGCAGTGTTTTGTTGTTTGTTTTAATGAGCATTCCTGTCCCGTTATCTGCTTCCATATATGGAGCTAATCTGCCATGGAAGAGGTATGCTTTGCCCCTCCTATCTCACTTATACATATGAGTCATATAGTGTGAGTCGTATGCTGCATGTCAGTTTTATTGCAGCTTATTCTACTCGGGTCAAACCACATCGTAGGATGGGTAAAATGCTTTGACGGTTTGGTTTTAAAGAGCATATCATGTTAGCACTAATCTAAATCTAGTTTATAAACTTAAAAGTGTTTAAAACAGATTCTTTCTTTGTATTTACAACACATTAGCAATACAACATTATATAAAAATGTATACCCTGTAGCGCAAAGAGGGAGAGCATGAGCTAGTGAGCATCAAAGCCTTATCCAATATGAAACATCCAGGCTCCACAAACGCATCAGGAAGAGGGCACCAAGGGATGAAGCACTTTGTGAATGTCTCAGACAATGAAGTCTGGTAGGACACATGATGGGAGGAAAAACCCCTGCATGGGATTTACCACCGACAGGTCCCCGAGTTGGCCGATATGAACAAGTCCTACCAATGGAGAGCTGGGCTGAAGGACAGCACAAAGAATCATGGCAGCACAGGACCAAGCAGGACCAACCATCCCTGCCCAGATCTAGCAGACCAGGAAGGACCCCAGGTGCAGACTCTGAAACAATCCAGCACCTCAAGGCAGGGTGCAAGATACTGGGAGGTAAAGAATACATGGATCTGGCACAGTGTACGGGAACATCTGTGCAGAAAATGGACTGGAGACCCCTAAGTCCCAGTGGAGAATGAGAGGGCTAAGATCCTCTGGGACTTCCAGATCCAGACGGATAAAATGGTGGTGGCCAACTGACCGGACATAGTGATCATGGAGAAGCTGCAGAGGAAAGCTGTAGTGATGGATATATCCACCCCCAATGATGGAAATATCAGGAAAAAGGAGCATAAGAACCTGGAGAAGTACCAAGGCCTAAAGGAAGAGCTGGAGAAGACCTCTAGGTTGAAAGAAGCTGGAGAAGTGGCTCCAGACACACCCAAAGGATGGTCCATATACGCCACAAAAAAAGAAAACAACAAAACACACACAAAAAAAGGATTAAAAGACAACACACACCAATTTAAAACAAGCACATGCGCCAGTGGTTCCATATCCTGGATGTAAATCTGACAGAGCTACGTGTGTTGTCAGTCAGAACAGATATATCATTGCCACAATCTGCAATTTGGCACATAAATCTATACATTGTATTGCGCAACACAGTGGGCAAGTGGGAACACCAGTACTGACAAACATGGAGCTCGCACTGCAGTTCAGAGGAAGAAGTCTCATGGAGTCATTATAGGCTACGGTGAGCCTGTTGAGGTTGTTGCCTATACCTGCACCAAAGGTTTGCAGTATATAAGCAGGTGCAAAATGACCTAAATAAGGTAACCTAGACATAGACAGAACACATATAACTTAAAACGTAACGGCACTGCCTGTACATGTCTTTATCATCATATAGGTCATTAGATATTATAAGACCAAGGTATTTGACCTCCTTACACTCCTCTAAAGCAAAGCCAGATAGCTGAAAAACGGAACTGTAATTGGTGATCATCCTTAGCTCGTACAATCACAATGACACTTTTTTTCAGGTGTACTTAATGTCATGCTGTGTCGCATATTCGGAGCATATATTTAGCACTTGCTGCAACTATGCGGTACAGGGCCTGAATACTACCAAATCATCGGCATGCAACAGATGATTGATTACACGATGTATATATATATATATATATGGGTATATAGGTTCTTTGTTCTCATATCAATAAGAATATTTTAGTTTTCATAATTGGACCCCAGACTGTAACATCTGCAAACAATATGATGGCATATTCAGAGGTTAACAAGTACAATCATCAATAACTTAATGACAAATTTAGGCCTCTGGTCTAAAGTTTGCCTATGTGGCAGTTCCAACACTTTCCATGAGTCAACAGCTTGATTGTTTTATTGCTTCCTGCTTAACCTAACCTACCCCCACATGTGAGAACTTCTTTTGGTTAAAAGCTGAGCTTTCTACTGACACTTTTTAGAATTCCCCCATGCAAACACATTGGAAACTTTGGGACAACGATAACGTCCCAAGTTGCACCAGTGCATCTCTCAAGCTCACACACTGCAGTTGCCGGTCGAGCGTGGTATTTCCTTCACTCTGAATCATGAGCAGTCTTGGCTCAGTCTGGTCATCCTGTGGGCAGAGTGTCTATGTGACTGGTGTCAGGTCCACCAATGTCTGCTCCTCCCAGAAACTCTCTTCCTCCCTCCCTCACACACAGACACACACACAGAGGATTCTTTTTGCACTTGCAACCCCACTGAAACGTTCAACCCTACTTTGCATCCAGACTTTGCATGTTGTTGTCGCTGGCCCTCGCCTGTTTTACCTATGCAAGAGATCATGCTGCTTTTTGCATCAGGATCCCTTGCATGTCAACCTTATCAAGTTCCGTTTGACTTTTTTCACTTTTGCAAGTTTTTATTTTGTGATGTGACATGAATGAGGCGCACTGCACAAACTACGTGTTGTCGAGGCAACGGCAGCCTGAAGCACACTTGAATGCGGCTGCCCATTGATACGTTTGGGTGTACAATCTCTGTGGGAGAGAGAGGAGTTGCTGTGTCAGGTATCTGAATGGTACGTAGGCATGGTGTTAACAGGCTTGGCTAAGCCGGCGGCTCCACAAATAGTCGCCTAATGCAGCACTGACGAAGGATTGAGTGTGATCCCAATCAGACAGGTTACAAAAAGCTGAATACCGACTGGCCCAGTTGCTCAGTGAGACCAGTGGACTCAAAACTCAGTGGCTTGCTTTGAGTTTGAAATTTGAGATGAGTTTAAAATCGGGTTGTTGACATATTCATCAACACCCTCTTTCACGCATTGATTAATCAGCAGCAGACTGGGAAACATGTCTCACTCTATCTTTGTCACTGCATTGTGACTCAGCTGCTTGTCCTGCAGGCCAGAACCAAGTAGTCAATCTCTGTCATACTGAGGCCCAAAGTACTATTGTCTCATCTGGAGGGTGCATATATAAACACACGTGCAAAGGAGTACACACATACACACATTCACATCTAAGGAACTGTTTGACCTATTTTCCTACAGCCATAAAAGTGATCGTGATTGTCAGCTGCAGGTACTTGTAGCTGGAGGGGGTACATGGAGAGTTTATGAATAGCTTCAACCTGAGAAAAGCGGAATGAAAAGATCCACAGACAATGTAAAGTGTGTCAGCTGGAGAGTGAGAAAACTACTAAGGAGTGGCCCGGAAAACTAAAACAGTGACTTGAATGTACAGTAAATGATGGGTGCTTGACATAAAGGGAGGGCTAGAAGGTTAACCCGTTTACACCTGATATGAATGCTTTTGCCTTGTTTTTCCTTTAGCCAATTTAAAAATCTATCTGATGAACACAAAGGCAAAATCAGTGATTTGCAAGAAAGCTGGATGTTGAACCTTGATGTTTGAGCTTTGATGTTTCTAGCTTACTCAGATATTGAGAAAGAAAGGGACAGGTATCAGTTTTCCCAGAAAGTCCTCATAATTTTAAAATTAGAGCTTGTATAAATATGTTAAAATGGGTAGAAGTTTATCCACCAGTTCATCTGAAAGTCCAGAAAGATGGATCCTAAGGTTAAATGGCAGTCTAAAACTGAAAAGTTCAGGGCTGCTGGGGAGTGACCACAATGACCCTGAACAGGAAAACGCTGGCTTGAAAAATAGATGAAATAGCTTAGCTATGAGTAAAAAAATGGAAATATAAATTTAACCATGTAGACCCACTTACCTGCAGGTCCATGATATAGCCCTCATCAATGTTTATTTTTTATTTTTTATTGCATCTCGATGAACAGGTTTTGTTATGTCTATTGTATGATGATTTCTGATCGTGTCCTTTGTTATTTCTATGTTCTATATCTTGGTGACTCCCTGTGATGGACCGGTGGCCAGTTCAGGCTGTACTCTCTCCTTCATGTATTGGCTGATAGGATAAATTCCTGCCTTTCAGGACCTTGCATATAGGAATAAAAACATGGATGGACGTCAGTTCATTTTCCTTCTGTCTACAGTTAACTCCATGTTGATAGCCTCATGGTCTCACAGCTGGTTCTCACTAGCTAAGGACCCTTTCATTTAAGCTCTTTAAACCCCTTTGTTCTGCATCGGTTTATCATCTTTTAACGTGTAGTTTTAGTTTGGTTAATGTCCTGATAAGCTGGCTGTTTGGATTTCCTGACCAGTGGCCAGCTCAGCAGCATCATCTAAAAATGAGGAAGGAATGATGTCTGGTCCTCATCCTCCTGTCTTCTCTTGACAATCTGCATTTGAGCTTTCAACATTTCGCGCGATTAAGCTTAATGCTTAACGAGCCGTTTAGATGATGAACATATTTGGAGTTGGATGTTGGTGATGATGAAAGATCATCTGATAATTCAGATACTCACCATTTCACCTGTATTGCAAAATTACTAATTTATGTCTTTATGACTGCGAGTCATCTGTAATCAGTGTCTCGGCAGTGACACTGATTACCCATTGTCAGCCATGTGAGTGGAAGTTTACTTACTCATCACACATTTACAGCTATTCCTGACCTCCAGAGACTCTTTCTGTTGAACTCGTTTGAATCACTTAATAGCAAGTTTTCATTTCCAGAAGATGTTATTATTTTTTATTATAAATGTTTATTTGACCAATTTCTTCATGCATACTTTTTATATAAAGTTAGGATTCAGGTATGGTTGATTTGTTTCCTTTTGATAATAGGGAAGCTGAGCTGTTGCTGGGAGCTGTAAGAGTGGAGGTTAAACAGGGAATCTTGGCTTGGTTTCAGTATCTATTTATACTATCTCATGCTCAAGTTGAACTTGAGCAATGAGTTGTTTTTTTGCCTTTGTTTTGTAAAGAATGCATTACCTTCATTATCGGTGAAGTGAAAACTCATCCCTTCTCTTTGTGCAGTGGCCATTGATGGGGGGGATTTTTGGTGCTGAATGGAGGGGATAAGTCTTTCAGTGGGCCTTGAATGGGGCGGAGCAGATTAAATAGACTTTGTTATCCCCGATTACACCGGCAGTGAAATGAAAGCCCTCTTACGTGATTCGCTGCAAATTTCCGCACATGAAATTGTCTTATAGTAGTGAATCATCCTGCTGTTTGGTGTGGGTTATTAATTTATTTTAAATTCTACTACTTACTAACAGAATTGAATGTTTTTTCCCAGTGAGCGTAGGGAGTTTTAAAAAAAGGGTAGAGTTTGTTTTGCGATCAGTTTTCAGTGAGACACAAATGGAAAATCTGTCTCATCACTGTCCAGATACTCATATCCTGTCTCACACTGCACATCCTTTATGCAATTTTTTTTTGAGTAGAAACAAATCACTGCAACTGAGCTCCACTGTGTTGCAAATCTAGCTTTCCTGTAGACTGACAACAGAAAATCAGCTACAGTTTTCTAGATAAATTATCTTTAATTACTCATTTTAAATGCAAATTTAGAAGCAAACGTGTAATCTTGTGACAAGAGAACAAGAGAATCCTTGGAATGGCATCATCCAAACATGGTACACATGTCTGTTGCACTCTGTGTGAACAGCTGTGACCAGACCACTCCGTTCACAGTTCCTTGTCTTCCTGCAAACTTGTATTGTGGGTTTATTGTATGCAACATCAAAGTGTTGTGTTAGGGACATTTTTTCATTTAAAATATTCTCTAGATATTATCTGGAACTGGTCAGAGCTGCAGACGTGCCACTGCAGCATCTCTTAATGAGGTTAACATAAGGCTTCTTTTCATGCAGTAAAATTGAGATTTGTGAATGGAATTCTTTATTGTAATGCTAAACAAGAATTTATTACACTAAGCTCTTGCCTATATTATATCACCTATTGATGAATGATTCTTCTTGATTAAGTGTTGTGAAAAAGATTAGAGATGACAAATGTCCAATTTAGGTTTGCACTCACAACTAGTTACTAATTCCCCCAGGCCTACATTTAGCTCAGCTGCTTGTGTAGCTAGGTTCCCTAGTCTGCTCCTTTTAGATGTGTCCCTTCTCCAACACACCTGAATCAAATGAATGGCTCGTTAGTAGATCTCTGCAGAGATGGATGACCTGCCCACGAGGGAACACAACCATTTGATAGAGGTATGTTGGAAAAGGGATGCAAAGTTGCAGGAGAGTAGCTCTCAAAGACTGGACCTGGGCACCCCTGGGCTAGAGGATGCATTTGTTTGCTTAATGCAGCCAGTTCCACTTTGAATCCTGAAAAATGGGTCTTTCTTGTTGTATTTCACACACTCTCTTATACCTTCCATATTCATCGCTTTCCAATAGCATAACAGAGGAAAAGTAAATCCTCCTGATTGCTTGAATCAGTAGTTATGCAAAAGAAAACCAAAAAGATGCAATTTCCTCATAATTTCCAAATGTGTGATGTTTTTTGTCAATGCATTTGTTAAGAAACAGGAGATAAAGGTTTTGTGTCTAGAGTTTTGGCATTTAATGTATAATGCTTTTGTACTAAATCATATCATATTCATATTGGTTGTTTAAAAAATCTGAAGTCCAACTTTTAAAAGAATGCACTGTGGGGCAGAAATAATGGTATAGTTGTCTATAAAAAAATTAAATTAATCTGATGAGACCTAAATGAATGGGTTTTCAGCAGTGAAATGAATTGAATTTTCCAACTTATTTTGATTTTGGGATTGTGTAATGAAGAAGCTTTTTTCAGATTATTCTTAATTGAAATAGAAAACCAAACTTTGATCTTCGTTCCAGATTGAAAAGTTAAAGTTTATGAGCATCTGCTACCACTGTGGGCAGTTTGCCAAATGTTGCTCTTTATTAGTGCAAAGGATTTTTGAATGTGAAATAAACAGTGAATCGAACATCTCCAAAAAAATATATGTAAACTAGAGAACAGTTTCTTTATGCACCTGGATGACCCTTCTTTGGTGTGGTTTTATGAACCTGAACCTGCACGGTTTGCTCAAAAACCTCATTATAACATCAGATATGCCTTTTTTGTCAGTGCACTGTGGAGGTGCAATGATACTGAGGGGATTATAGAGCTGTTTGCATGTTTTTGCACAAACAGTAGAAGCAGGTGAGGTGCCCAAGTCTTGACACTTGATGCATTAATATCCTTCCCTCTTGAGCTAAAGAAAGGCTAGATTAGTATTTGCACTGTAAAAGAGTTCAATGTCAAAACAAGAAGAAGTGCCAAAGCTGCCTGCTCTTGAACTGATTAGACAACAGCAGCTTACGTGGAGTTGTGATGCTGTTCTCTGACTTTTTAAATCCTTGCAGGGTTCACAGATTAGACATTGCTGACTAATCGGATCGCCAAGGCAACATTTAACAGAGAGAAGAGGAACATGAGGTAAACGATGAGGATGGATACTATGTGTTAGCAAAGTCACGTCCACCTGAACACGCCCTCCTCTTGCCACTTTCTTTCCCCTTTTTTCTCCCCTCTTTACACAAATACTTGATCCAAGAGCACGATGTGTTGAGGCTCACGTAGTCTCAGCAAGAAAGAATGGGGTGGGGTTGGGGGGGTGGCAAGAGTCTGCGATGAGGACAGAGGTAAAATCAGATGTGGTGGTTGATGTTTTTATTTCCAAACCATTTTGGGGTTTAGCTCAGTGAGCAGGGCTGATGACAACACTCATTTCAACATGTGGGACAGTCATATTCTCACATTTCTCAGCAGTAGAAATCATCAAACTGGTAAATTCAGTCTCACCGGGTGGAGTCATTTATGCAACTGTGGCAAAATGTTAAAAGAGCCCCAGAGGCATGTTGATTTAATTTCCACTGCTGCTGGAAGCTGTGGCTGCAAGTGAAGCCATTGGATGGAAGGCTGCTGTGTTTTACTTCCAGTCTTCAAAATGAATTGATGCTGAATGCTTAATTCAGTTCTCTCAGTGCTTTAAGTAAACACCTAAAGCTTTAATCAGAGCCAGAGCAGTGTATTGCAAAGTTCTTACAACATTATGGGGATTTTGTGGCAAAAAGTGACAGTGGCATTCAGACTGAGAGTTTAAGCACTTTCACTTTGCGGCCAATACTTCTAAATTTCCTTCAGGAGACTGCATTTTATTAACTTGACCTTTTTAAAAACATGTTTTTCAGCTTTTTAAGCAAATTAAAAAAATATAAGTCACAAAGACTAACATTAACATCAAACAGAGTCAATGTCTTCCACTGCTCCTGAAACTGCATGGAATGTATCATTAAATACAATAAACAGCTTCAAAATACTTGCAGAGACACTGATGTGGCACAACTTAAAAACAAGGAATGAGCAGCCTCTCTAACCAAGTTTTGACCATTCAGCTTTTTATTTAGTTGACTATAACATCGTCCTATCATTTGAGTGATGAGCACCAAAAATTAATCCAGCAAGTTAATCTAATTAAAAAGTACAGTACTTAAAAAAATTAACCAACTTGTTCAGTTATGGAAGCTCTAAAAGAGGACAATATGTCATCCCCTTGACTGACTTGACTGACTAATAAAACCTGCTGGAATTTCCTTAGTTGGTTTGCAGACACACGATGCTGAATCATCCACTTGTTTCAGTATTTTGTTCCCGTCTTTTTTTCTTCCCTGGACCTTGACTAAGCATTCAACTTGATTTAGTAAGCGTGGATGGAAAACAATTCATTGAGTATAATATAAAAAGGTTCTAGTTCAGTGAGATCGAGTTGAGCCCGATTTGAATATGCATTCTGTAACAAAATCAAAAGGTAACAAGAACCCAAAAGTAATTAATTAAAACTGTTTTCCATGGGCATGTAATCACTAAAATGAATGCTACATACGTGTCTAGCTTCTCGTACTCAACCACAATTAAGTCTTTGTCTTTACCATGTTAGAAAACTAGTTACATTGTGTTGTCTATGTTGTATAAACCTATTTACCGAGCTGTAAGTCTGACAAACCTTCTCTGCAAAATGATAGGAATATCTGGTTTTATATGAAGGCAGACTTTTTAAATTGCAATGCTCAGCCATTGTTTCTCATCTTTAGTCTTTGAAACATTTGGACATGAATCCAACATAAAAGTAAGTTTCATTGGTGCAATCAGTAAAAGCCATTAAAACTGCTAAAATCAAAGATGAAAAAATAAATTATTTTTCAATTCCCATGCATTTTCGTCTGGGAAAACCTGAGATTATGCATATGCTACTTCGACTTCGACCAACCACTGAAACATTTTTGCAGACCTAGCTCATCTCCTATGGCAACGACACTCCTCCAACAAAAAAAAAGTACACGCCTACAAACAAAGACAAACACAACAAAGAACCAGAATAATTGACTATGCCTTCAAATTCTACAAATTCCAATCTGCTTAAGTGTTCATGAGTTGTACTGGAACTCCACAAAAAAATACACAGATACCATAACCTACTGCAGACAGGACTGACAGGATCCTGAAAGTCCAACCTAAGAGTCTCTGTGTCCATCCCCTGATTTTTCACAGGAACTTTTGGCAGCACAGGATTTTAAGTTTGTGACTTGATAAACAACAGCATCATCAGCATTCCCTTCTCTGTGCCTACATGCTTTACTACTTCAAGCTAAACATGTTCAGACACTAGATAATAAAACGTGAGCAATAAAATGCAATAATGGGTTTTAATATGATCCCTGTGTAACAAGACATTTACTTCCCTTTTATTGGCGTTCTTATGAAAACTGGCTCATGCATCTGAAAAGTCATTTAGTTTCTGCTGCACAGTTGCCCTGAACCTAAGGGCAAATCTTCTGCGGACTCACAAAACTCACTGCCAAGCAAGCTTTGGCAGCTTGGTGCTGAGACCACCTTCAGACAGTAACACAACTATGACCATGGCATAGCTCTGATTTTCAAGTTCATACAGAGACAGAGAGTCGGCATCAGGAAGAGATTGTTGAGCCCTTTTTATAAAGCTACTCTACTTATCCCGCTCCCACTCATTCCGGTTGGATTTCCGACCGATGCCAACTTCCATGATATTTGCATTGAGTTGACATTTGAGTTGCATTCTCAGTGCAGTGCTGGAGCATGAATCACTCAACAAACGCGTTGTTACATGTAAGCAAGTAATGCAACTGTGAGAATGAAAGGCACCAAACTAGAGAAAAGCAAATAATTCATCCTTTAGTTCGGTGTGGGCCAAATAGTTGCTTTAGACCTGCCGCTGGAATCTTGAGCTTCTGAAGTTTTGACTTGTGATGGTTTAAACGTGGCTTTTATAAGCTCTACATGTGCTTTTTATATTGTGTGAACTGCATGTGTGTTTATGTGGACATACTGAATGACTAGCTAGAATGCTCCCAGCTATTCAGTCCCAGCCCAGCCAAGATTTTACTGCTTGTGTTTACTTTCCACCGTCTCTTCTAACACCTACATACATGAATAGTAATAGTGTTCAAGTCATTTTAATCCAATTCTGCAGCATTCTAACAAGCTCAAGTCAAAGGGTTCATTCTGTCTATCTGCCAGCAGACTTGCTTCTGTGCTGAACTCACATCATTAACTATAAATAGACGAGGACAGGTTTCCTTATAGTCATGTCAGAGCTCTGGTAACCTAAGCCAGCAGCAGCATCTTTATGAGCCGATACTGGACCAGAAGCTACTGCAACAGCACTCAGAGCTTCTGCTGCATTGCTTTGATAAAAAATTCAAACATGCAGTGCGTTTTGAGATAATTTTTTTATCGAGGAAATATTTGCGTAGCTGAAAGTACACCTGGTGACAAAAATGGTAAATATTTGACTGCGGTTTTAATATAAAAAGAAAAAGAATTGAGGTGAAAGCATTGCCCTTAAAGCCTTGCACTGACCTCAAATATTGCACAATTGAAATTAAGTTTAACTTTATCGCCATTTATGGAGATATATTTTGTTTATATATATTTTTTTGTTTAAAATATGTGTGTGGGGGCTAAATCTAGGGCATAACAGCCTACATAGTAGTCAGGGGCTCTGTTTATAAAATTACCTGAGGCAGGCTTTGGAAAAATACCACCACCGTCAATGGATAATGAGATTGGTCAATTGCTTGCATGGTAGACTTGGACAGCAGCTTGTGTTTGGGCAGGTCAGGCGGTGTGCACTGTGAGAGGAAAAACACTGGAATGAGTTGCATTTGCTGCTGTCTTATGACCCAAAGGGACAAGGCGACACGTCCTCATTAGAAAAGAGCTCTCTGATTCAACGGCCGTCTAATTATGATAATGTTATGTGTACGTATGTGGACAAAGGAAAGATGAGGTCACTGATTATCAAAACAAATATACACAATAGAAATTAAAATGGGTATAAATGTGGGTATAAATCCTCCAAATATGGTGACATATAAAAACCAGCCTCAATTTTTATTTCTTTTCTAATTTTTTAATATCACAACTCCTAGAGAATGCGCAATGATGAAAAGCAGGCACCTCCCTTTCCTCTGACTCTTTTCAGAAGAAACACCAATGCATAATACTTTACTCAGTCACAATTTCCATCAACTAAGTCATTATTCAGAATATTTTTTGGGGAACTAAGTTCACCAGTGGATTCAACCACCTTTAGCAGCAGTAACAACTTCAGTTTTCTTGACATTTTCCTCCACAATGTTTCAGGCCAAGTTATGGACTTTGACTGGATCATTTCAACAGCCTGATTCTTTATTTTATTAGTTAAATGCTTCAAAAAAAGAGCGTGTTCTTTATCAGATGAACACAAGATGCGGGAGCAGCACCTTACTGCGAGGCAGATTGACGTTGAGCTGCCTTATATCACAGGTTCACAGCATCCATGGAGCCAATTGTGCCACCCGGTTGTTCCGTGTCCCAGCAGCAGCTCGCTGCTTACACCTCAAGCTTTTACTTAATGATCTTACGTAAGTGTAGAGAAGCAGAAGGTTCATGCTTTGAGTTTCTTAGCTGAAGGTTACACACAATCCTGGAATAATAAGACTGGTAAAACAAGACTATGTTCAATTATGTACTGTTCACCACATACTTAAAAATAATCAAATTTGTAGCACTTTTCAAAATTTCTACTGCAATGTTTCATCATGGTAAAATCAAGGTAGAACATCTACACTGGTTAAAAAGGAGCCATGAAACAAAAAACTAGTGGACTGTCATATGCATTTCTTATCGACTCATGATTTTAAGTAATAGCTAGTTTTGTTTAATTAGGGCTCAAAAGCCTCATCAGTAATGCTTCTGAGAACTGTTTACTAAGAAAGCTTATCTGATCTTTGACCTGTTTGTAATGGCCGACTCTTTGTTGTCTTAACACACAGGAATCTTTGAAAGCCTCTAATAAACTTCATTGTTGCTTCACTGAATTTTGAAACACTTCTTGCAAGATAGTTCTCATTGCTTCCAATCATCCAGACCAGCAACCATGTCATGTGAAAACAAACTTTGTGTTTCCCTTTATTCTGTCAGCTGGACTATCACAGGGCTAGCTCGAGCAGCAATGGGTGCTGGAATTTTTATTCAGAAGTGTTAAAGCATGTGATACCTAAGAAACACTGTCATTTTTTAGGCATTTGTCCATTACTTTTTACTAATTTCTGGAACTATATAACCACTTTTCTCAAGCTTTATTTATAATTCTTAAAAAAATTAAGCTAATTTTATGCAAAGAACTTTTTTAAAATCAATTCTTGTGCCAAGCTAAAACTAAAAGCATGAGTTGCATTATGATGGCCATGAACAGATACCAGTAATATGAATGAAGGTTTAGTGAGAGATGACAAGGATTTCTGAACTGTTGAGAAGAGCTGAAATGATCATGTATTGCAACACTTGTTTGCAACAGGTTGCAGTTAAATTTTGGGTTTTTAATTTTGGTTTATAGTTTCAAACTAGGATTTTGCCCTGAAGGATTATCATGGAATGAATGAAGGATTAAGGACATGAAAAAGCTTAGTTTTGGAACTTGTCCAGCTACATTTTCTTGTCAGAGCTCTTCTGGAAAACTGAATTTTTAATGTGTGACACCACAATGCCTGACACCCAAGCTGACCTCCAGTCAGTTCACTATCTGCGTCAAAGGAATAAATCACCAAATCAGTGCGGTTCATTGCAAAATACTTATATTGTTCTGAGCAATAATGTTCAATTATCTTTGAGGAAGCAATTTTAAGGAAACTGACTAGCACAAAAGCTGTACTCAGCATAAAGCAAAATTTGTTTATTTCAGAATCAATCCTTTGATGATTTTGAAGTAAGTGATGATTCTGTCTGTTTTGTAACAGCACAAATATCTCCGCTTGCATAGCCAAGTTCCCTTTGTTGCGATAATGCTCCTTAGTAAACGTAAACTCTTTGGAAATGTCACACTCTGCGTGACCTCAGTTTACAGGAAACAATCGGCTGTTTTATGAGAAAATATCAGGAGTGAAAAATGTGTGGTTTCATGCTTTATTTCAGTGGATATTTACTCATAAGGTGAATGGAAGTTTATTATTCCCCCAATGTTTACTGTACTTTCCAAACTTTTTAATACAGCACTTGATAAAGAGCTGCTATAGGACTTAAACTGAGGTAAGAGCCTGTACAGGTATTTGACCTGTAAAACAGCTTTGTGGAAAAATTTTAATAAAGTTAGTACATTACTTTGTTCCCTCATGTAGCTTTACAATAAATAAAATAAAACAATTTAATTTATTTTAATAAACCAAATAAATCTGATGACTGCCTTGTATCTTCTCAATACTTAGGATACATAGCCTACTAACTTAATCTTGATCTCTTCGCTATCAGACCTGATAATAAAAGCAAAAAACCAAGAAAAATCTGAGTCAGAATTGCTAAGAAGCTAAATTCAACATGGCAAAAACTAAAAGAAACTTCAGTATGTTTTTTTCTTGCACTGGGGACAGAAGCAAATCTGTTCTGGATCGCCAAAGTTGCCTGCATGATACCTGAGAATCTAGTTTGCATTTTGGTTCCAAACATTGGTTTTATATACCAAAAGCAATATCTTATAATCAAATGATCTTTAAGCTATTCTAAATCAATGATTTAGTCCATCTTGTGTTCTTTTATTTTTTTCCCCAAAAAGATCTTCTAATGTATTAACTGAAAATATGTTTAACCATAAAAACTACCACCTTCAAGACTTTAAAGGACGCTTGATATGCATCAATACATGAGTTTTCCAGCTGCACTAAAGTGGGTCTAAAATTCAGACCCAATACATTTCAATGATCTTCTGAATTTCATTACATAAATGTAAGTGCCTTAGTACAGGTACTGCATCCAAAATTACTAACAGCGTGTGTATAAGGATCCATTTATATTTTAAAAAATGCAAACTAAAAGTTATTTAGTGACTTCTACATGTTTTATCTCATAGGATGTAAGTCCAACTTGGACCAGCGTGATAAGGTAAAAAGAAAAAAAAGAGACCGTCATGTTTCTCTGTGACTAACCGACTAATACAAACTAGCTCCTAGGCTCTACAATTTGTGTTATTCCTCTTTTATGCGATACATAGCCTGCAGGGAGGTGTGATTACAACCTAATGACTTGGATGACTGAAGTCACTGATGAGTCATACATCTGCATGCTTGCTGCGCTGGGTTCATCTCAGTTTGTCCACTAACACCACCTGTTACAATGGACGAACAATCAACAGGTAAACTTGTTTTATTACATACCAGAAATCTGGGGTTCCATTACGTCAGGCCATGTTGTCTAATGGTAGTAACTGGTGCAGAGCATTTTCAAGATGCACACAATCATAGTGCACTGGTTTATGACTGTTAACATGTCAACAGGATGAAAAATGCTGAGGCAGACCTGGTATAATATGGTAAATTTTTTTCTTTACAAGGCAAAGTACAGAAAAACAGTGAAACAAGTGCAATTTATTGCGTAAGACCACTTGAAACAAACACTGGCAACACGGAAGGGGGAAGTAACCAAATATGCAATAATACTCAGCATCATTACATGTATTAGGGAATTACTTATGTCTATATAAATGTAAATATTCATGTTTTTCTATCCATTCCGTTGGCTTTGTATTGACATGTCACATTTAGTTTGGTTCCTCCAGTTAATTTACTGCAGCAGGGTATAAAGAGCAATTAATCGCTTTAAGAAAGCTGCCAAGATCAGAGATGGGGGAGAATGTAAAACCAGGTGGAACAGAACCAGGTGTAATGATGGGAAATGAGAGTCCCTGCACAATGCCAACAGACGGTGACTAAGATGAAGTCAAAGGAGAGGAGAAGCAGGAGAAGAGCCAAACCAGATGGGTCAACTATGTGCTTTTTGTGTGGATGGGAGCCATCTACTCACAGAGTTCCCAAATTGCTTCCACTTGTGGTGGAGGGTGACACTAAGCTCTTTCTGGCAACATTTTAAATGATGACTCAGATCTTCCACTGGATCAGAAAGAGTGTCTCATTTGTTCCGCTGGTCACAGGTAAAGCACAGCGCTCACCTTCTCATGGACGTAGTAGCTTATGAAGTGTATGACAAAGGTAAGGAAGTCAATGTTTCCAAGTATAAGAATGACCCCCACTGGAGGATGTTTAGATTCCTGGAAGTCCTTCTGCGAAGCATATCCGTCCAATCTACATCATTCCTGAGCTAATGCTCAGGAAGTCAGGGCAGCCATGCATGGGTGTGACAATCTGCTGGAGTGAATACATTTCTAGGTTTTGCTCCACTGAGAAAACCACTTTTTTTCACTTGGAAGAGTATCCAAAGAGGGATGGGATCACATGAGCTGACTGAGGGGATCCTTCCATGTTTGGTTTCGTTATTTGGTTTTGGCTGTTTGGTGTGGTTTCATTCTGATTTGCTGTAGCTGAAATGTGACATGTGATTCTTTTTACAGTTCAGATCTGAGTCATTATCTTAATTTACCAAATTCACACAAAGCCACCACAAACTAAACCCAAGCAGAGGTAGACCAACACTTATTCATAGAGTCTGGTGACTTTGAAGAGATCATGAAGGAGGTGGATGGTGACGTGAGTCAGGGGTTCAATTATAGGCTACAGAAGCTTATAGACTAGTGATGTGTGTTAAATATATATCTTCTAATATTATTCCAATAAATTCAAGATGGTGAGGCAGTACAAAAGAAACACAAAAAGAGGTTCAGCTATGTTGGATAACCTGAAGAGGGCAAAAGGGTGAGTGTCAGAGAAATGTCTCTTTACTTTGCACAAAGTGACCATAAAGCACAAGAACAAAGTAAATGTTCAAGTTAAGTGGAAGAGAAGCACCCAAAACGGATCATTCTACAATTTTCTGTGAATGTTTAACAGCTACAAGTTTAACAACACTGGTGGAAGAACTTCTTAATTTTAGACCAAAGTTGCAATCAAGCCAAAGACACAAACATGGTACACACATACATGTGTCAAAGTCACATCAATGGAAAATGTTTAGGTAATGGTATAAAAAATACTAAACCTTCCAAAGATGGAATAAAACTGTTAAGTCCTGATCAACAACACCATGGAAGACAAACAAAAGAAATCTCCGCCAGTATAAATATATAATATATAATATAATATATGTTATATATTATGTAATATCAATGAGATAAAATGTAAGGAATAAATAAAATTACATTTTAATTCAATCTAATATTACAATGAAAATTAACTTAAATTATCGCTATGAAATTTTCCATTTTCCAATTATTTAAAAAAATTTCAGTTTCTTTTGTTTTAATATTTTGCCATAAAAAATACAAGAAACAACCGATCATAAAGATGCTACCGGAGCAGTTCTTCCCATCTGGTCCCAACACCGTTGATCCTGCCAACTTCTCCTGAACATATTATCAAAGAGGTAACAGATAATGGAGATACAAGAAGATTTAACTAATGGAGGTGGTTTGACATTGCATATTTAAATGAAGGAATAGGTCTCTGGACCATCCTTACATGAAAACAAATTTTCCTCTCATCGTCAAAAAAGACTGCATCTTTGGGGTCATGATAACAACAAGCATGATTGGGTGGAAGATGAGTCACATGTATAGTTTGTATAAACAGATTCTGGGGCCATATGTTTTCATCTATAAATGAGCAACCAAGATCAACACAGCATCATAAAATGATTACAATAGCATTATTGATCATTCATTAGAAAGAAGGCTTGGTGATCATTCAAGTACAACAATTACGTCACAACAAGAGTAAATGATTGTTTGCAAATGAAAAGTAGACAAAAGTGAGTCAGCCAAGCACAGAAGAATGTGAAATGTGTTTTTAGGTTTAAGGAGGATTTAAGATTCAAACAATTCATTAAGATTTACTTTGACTGTGAGGACTTAAAGTATCTCTGTCATGTTTTATTTCCTTATAACTGGTCAAAGCAGGTGACTGGTCTTCCTGAGTTTTTCCCTCTTTTGCCTGCCGCCCTATGTATGCAGGGGCGTTCCTAGAGGGGCGGCCCCCCCAAAATTTGATTGGCCCCTCAAGTGCCACCCCAAGAATAAATGATCAAATATTCAGTGTAGATATCGAATTACAAGCGAATGAAGCACATGATGAACAAGTTTTAAATCAGAGGTGCCAAAGTCCAGTCACTTTCAGATGTATCCCTTCTCCACCACACCTAAATCAAATTCTTGAATTATCTCACCCACGTCATATAAGTCTGTAGAGAACTGGAAGCGAGGCATTATTTCCATATTTAGCACTTTCTCAATGATCAATAATGACATATTTAGAACCAGTGGATTCTTTGTAATGTCAGGATTGTGAAGATGTCATTGCCCTATCCAAAAATCTAAAAAAACAAAACAACAGAAAAACAATCTCAAAAATGTACATGCTGATAATAAATGATATCCCATTTTACAGATGTGTGAAATGAAACAGAGGAGAACATTTAAACTTAATAGATCAATTTTAAGCTATTATTGGTGCATTTAAATAAGATTTAATGACAAAAGAATAAGTACTTCATTTTGAAGAAGGATTTATTATAATATTTACTTAATTGCTGACTTTAATAGTTTAATTTAGAAAAAATAATGCATTTCAATTCAGCTTTATTTGTACAGTGCCAATTCATGACAGTGTCATCTCAGAGCACTTGGCAGTCAGATGTAGACACAGTTCTGAAGAAGTACCCTGAGTCAGAAATAGGTCCAGCCAGCATATTACAACAGAATGAATTTTCTGCCATGAGCAGATTTAGCTAACTGTGCTTGACATGAAGGACACTGGACCAAATGATAAATGATACGTTTTTAATGATCATTGAACTATATGATGGTGCAGAATTGACTAAAAGCATCATTCTAAGTAAACTTTAGTACATTTAAAAAAATTATTACCTATTTACTTTTCTAAGTTTTGTTGGGACTTTAGTTCATAATAACCTAGACTCTAAGTTATTTTCTGAAAAAAGGTCTCATTCACATGTGCCACCCTTTTCTGAGGATGTGCCACTGCCTTGCCCCCCTGTAAAAAAATTTCTAGACACGCCACTGTGCATGAGTGACCAGCATTCCTGCAGGCGTGCTTAGGAATTGTCTGTAAGTTTGGGAATACTTAAAGGGAAGCCTTACCACATATATTTACTTGAATTAAAGGTATTTTTTTATAGATAGGGGTCAGTGTTTTCTGAGATAGGAGTTTACTTAACATCTCACTTGGATCCACATTAAAGAAATTCAAAGTTGGTTGTCTGGTAAATGAAGATATGTAACTACAGAGCATTAGTTCCAGTTCCTAATGTCAGATATATTGAATTACAGATGACAGGCCGTCAACCTGGATGTGCCAACATTCCACCAGAAAGATCTTAGTTAAATCTGACTGGATCTGGGAGTAATGAATATTAGTCGCAAAACTAAAAAGCTCATACTTATCCGTGGCATAAATTTGTGATGTTGCTGTTTTAATGTTGAAGTTTGTTATCTTCACTTCAACAGCAAACAGTAAACAAGCTTATTCAGCTGGTCATGGATCCATGCAGCAACTCCCAACTTTGAACACAGTCAGGGAGCTTTTTAAAAATCCCCAGCAGCCAACCCACTGAGACACACACTTGGCAATTGTCTTTGGGCTTAAGGCAAAAAAAAAAAAAAAGCGGCTGGCCTGGAACCAGTCTGTAAATCAGTACTTGGGAAAACTTTTTAGATTCAAGATGTGAATTTCATGGGTCCTCCTACTGCTGCTCCTTAGATCAAAGCCCTGACATGCTGGCTGAAAGCAGCAAATGCAGCACACTTTTGGAGAGGTTGGGAAACCGGTTGGAGTTAAATTACCTTTCTATAGGTCACCTCCTATAGAGGTACATCTGGAGTCTTTGCTGATACTCTGAATCTCAGCCTGAAGCCAACACTAAAGTAAGAGAATGATGATTTTTAGATTTCTTCTTCATAGACTGAATTAATAATGGTCTTTTTTCATGATCTACTTGTGTTAGTCACACAGAGACAGGCATTTAGGAGGTGCCTGCACAGAGATAATGGTAAACGCAGACATCAAAGTACAACTTATATGAACAGAGGAAGTACAGTTATGTCAATGGAACGTTAAATGGGACATCTATTGTTCTGCCTGGGCACTTTCCAGTGTTATGAACAACATGTGTCACCTGTTCTGTAAGCGGACCACACCTTTCCAACCTGACAGCAACCACACTATGTAAAGCCTGACTAATCGTTAAAAGTCTTTTTGTGGTTTTCCATCATTAATCTGTGACCATATGAAAAGTTATCTGATGCTGATCCATCACCATCTATGTTCACATGCACACAAACATACGTCCTCATCATGTGATGAAAAGATGAAAAAGTTTTAGATCCCATCAGCTCCATGCAAACATCACATTTGTCATTGCAAATAAAGTTTTGTACACTTGAACAGCCAGTTGCCTTGTTTCTTCTTGACTCAGCTGGCCAGTGTAAGTGAATTCACAACAGGTTAGAAGTGCTGGCATATGGAGAGCAATTGAGTGCATGGAAACCATTGAATAGTGAGGATACTTGCGAAATTGAACACTCAGGTCATTTGCTATTATTTAAGTATTAAGTATTTAAGTGCTAAGTATTTCATAGGTTCTAGTACCTGCTTTGCAATGTTTTCATTAGATGATCCGTATGTTTCATATAGGCCACACTATGTGCAGGAATGTATACCTGTTGTTTCAGAGGATTTGTATTAATTTCCTGAAGACTCACCATAAATATTAGTTCCAACTTCTCAGTTAAATCTCAGGACAGAAATTACATGTGTAAATTTGTTTTTGTTTAGTTTTTTTTCTCCATATAGGTATGATGATAATTTTACTCAATAAACAGATTAAGACAACATAGACACACAGACTTACCACAAGGATAAGAGTGCCTAGACACTCTGCCAGGGCCTGACGAAGCAGCTTGTTCCGGATCTGAAAGGACCGGGCCAGTTTGTCCAGAAACATCTTCTGTCGACCCATGCTGCTAGAGACTGTTGAGACTGCGAGCAGAAACACACAGCAGGAATGTAGAGTTTCCTGATACGTTGGAAGGACAGGACTCAGTCTTAAATAGCCGAGATGGGCTCGGAGTGGGTTGGTCCCAAGTTTAAGTTGTGAGCCACCCTCTGCACCACCCCTCCCTGTGTGTGATGTGATTCACAGACAGGTTTGCTCTCTCTCTCTCTCTCTCTTCCTGCTCCTCTCTGTTCCTTAGGACAGAGAGTACACAGGTGTACACATGCATGTACACACCATTTTTTCCTCTCTATTGTGGCCCTGCCACCATGCTTAGGTGAGAAAAAAGAAAGCCAAAGTCAATATTGTCACTGTTAGTGTGTGAATATGTGAATTTACAAAAACTTCAAGGCCCACTTATGTGAAAAGTGGTGGAGAGGTGAAGCATGGATAAAAAGATAGAAAAAAAAGATTGCCTCAGCCCCATTCCATGCTCCTACTGTACTTCTCATTTTGAAGTTACTTTTAATGTGTAAGGCAAGGTAAGGCAAGTTTATTTTTATAGCACATTTCATGTACGTCTCAATTCAAGGTGTTTTACATACAAACATTAGAAACATTACAGCAAGGCGCAGAAAGCAATAAAAAGAATTAAAAACAAATGTAAAATCACAAAATAAGAAATTTAAAGAAAGAAAGAAACCTTTGTAGTTCAATTCAATTCAATTCAACTTTATTTGTATAGCGCCAATTCATAACAAAGTCATCTCAAGGCGCTTCACTGACAATCAGTCCAAGTAATCTGATTGTTACACATTCATATATACATA